>CAUYSK010096151.1:0-56709 GCA_963575035.1 Avahi laniger | reverse complement strand
GCCAAGACCACATCTTGCTTTCATGAACTAATACTCCATCTTTCACGATCATAAAAAGTTGTGAAGTATGTGATATGGCTTATGTGATACAGTGTAAGGCTTCACAGGAGGACGGGTGTGGCTGGTGTGACTGAGGGGCTTTCAGCAGGGCTGTTGCCATACGTCATACACGAAGTGGCAAGGGTCTGGAATAGAGTAGGAACAGGTCTGGGAGGCATTTGAAGGAAGAAGTGGGGCCTTGATGGAGGACTCATGAAACGACGCCTAGAGCAGTTAGGGGTTTGGGAGGAATAAACAGCGGTCTGGGAAGTCTCCTAGCCCAAGGGGCCACAGCTCAACTCCTCAAGGCATCCAGATGAAAGAAGAGGTAAGACTGACCAGCAGGAGTGACAGCGGACCTCTTCCTCATCATATACCATTCGGTGACATTTGTGTACAAATTTGGCTGCACTTTAAGACATAACGTTTTGGTTAAAAAATCATTCATGTACTTTAAAGTCTGCTTTAAAAATGAAAAACAGAGATATAATAAGTTATATATGATCTCTGTAACTGGATTCTTAAAAATTCTGGTGGTGAAATTTGGATAGTTCTCAGGGGGAAATGTGAATATTGGTTCTAATTGAAAGTGTCCAGTTGGAGTTTCTGGGCTGCTGGAGAGCAAATGTGAAAGTCCTAATCAAGCAGTCATCTCGTGGGGTCTTCCGCACTTTCTCCATCTCCCCGACGTGCTGCACAGCAGTCTGCATATTTGATGTCACCAAGGAGATTTTTAATTCGTCAGCCTGGTTTTTGTGGGATTGTTCTTTTCCTTCTCAGTGCTGTGATATGTAGGGCTTTGGTGTGGGCATCTGGAAGGAGAAGAGCAGATACAAAAGGGGACGAGACGTAGTCTGGTAGTCTCAGGGAGAGGGTGATCCATTTAGCAAGACAATAACATAAAACACTGAAAAGAAGGCAAGACCTTCCACAGAAGACAGCACACGGTCGCTTGCCAAGGGAGCTCAGTAGATGATCATTTCAGGGGGGAAACGTCTGGGAACGAGGGCACCACGGCAGCAGCACGAGACCTCAGTTCTCCCCACTGCCAGCGGGATGCTGCACTTCTCTGCCCTTCTCCACACCAGAAGGGGAGAACCATTCCAGCCCAGGCACGATTGACAGCGCAGATGACATTTGCTGAGAAAGAACACCCCGACTGGTGACTTTGCCCGTGTTGCTTATCTATCTAGTCCTCGCAAACATTAATCTTCAATGTTGCATACAAAAGCAGACAGAAAACATAGAATTCTGCATTTCAAGGACTTTCATACAGGTTGAGCATCCCTCATCCAAAAATCCCAAATCCGAAACGTCCCAAAACTGAGACTTTTTGAGCACCGACATGACACCACAAGTGGAAAATTCTACACCTGCCATGCCTGTCATGTGACGGGTCACAACTGTGTTACGTGCTCAAAACTATTAAAAGTATTGTATGAAATTACCTTCAGGCTATGTATGTAAGGCATATATGTAACATAAATTAATTCTGTGTTTGGACATGGGTCCCATCCTCAAGCTATCTCAGTATGTATATGCAAATACTCTAAAAATCTGGAAACATTTGAAATCTGAAACATGTCTTATCTCAAGCATTTTACATAAGGGATACTCAACCTGTTAAGAAGGATTGTTTTAGATACCGATTTCATTCCCCCAAATTTCTTACTGTATGTCATTCATAGTTAAGAGAACACAGATTCTTTTTTCAATATTACAGAGACACAGGGGTGCTCAAAACTCCTACATCATCTTGAAACAGATAGACAGATGGACAGGTAGATAGACTGATATATTAATATATACTAAGACACACACCATATACACACACTGGTTACTGATCTCAGTCCTGACCTCAGATAGTTTGGCTGCAGTGTGTTCTCTGACCAGGTCAACTCTGATATCTGAAACATCATTGGTAAATACAGCAAAAAAGTATGTACAGCACAACAGCTGCTGCTGCTGATAGCTAATATTTATTTAGTATTTAATATGTGCCAAGTACTGTTGTAAGCTCTGTGCCCATATTAAATAATGTCAAACCAATGAGAACCCTATGGAGTGGGTGGCTTTATTTTCCCCATTTTCCATATAAGGCTGAGGCACCGGCAGCTTCCATCCTTTGCCCCAGACAACACAGCTATGAAGTGGAAGAGTCAGAAGCTAAGCTCAGGTGGCCCAAGCCCAGAGCCCACACTCTTCCTCGTGCACAAGCCAACACGGGGGAGATGGCTGCTTTCTACGAGACCTGGGAATGGCCCTTCACTCAGCATTTTGTTACTCCTTCTTTAGAGTCAATTAAGTGGGATATTTTTATAGAACAGAAATCAGGACAAGTTCTCATTCTGTCCAGTTTATAAAGAGAGGAAAGCTAAATTAAGTCTCTTGGATTTCAGAAATGCTGAAATATAGCATGTATTTCAGGTCCTCCAACACTGTGTGGCCGTGGATCTGAGATAAGCTCTCGATGTCTGCCTTTCTCATTCACAGTGAGACTTGATCTTCCCAGAATCTGTGTGTGCTCAGAGCAGAGAGACGTCGGGGCTGGGGGAGGTCACAGAAGGTCGTGCCATGGATGGGCAGTGCCAGGAGTCCCACCCAGCACCCCTGGGGCTCTTGCTTCTGCCCCACAAGAAGGCACGGTGCACCTTCTACCTGGCATGACAACTTATTGTACATGCTTTCTAACAAACTCAGTAGAGAGCTCCATGACGATAAGACCCAGACCTATCCCAGTCCCTGAGAGAAGAGAGATAACCGGAAATGAAAGAGAAATGCGCAGAAGAACGAGCAGAACAAACCTCAGGCTATTGTGACAGCTCTCGTCAAGCGGATTCACTCTTGAGGCCGATCACTTTCTATGCCTCTGTTTCTGTTTTATAAATGGCTGGGAGGCCTAACAGATGCCAAAGAAGAAGAAAAAAGGGTCATGTGGAATAAAAGGGATTTTATTTGCATTCAATGACAAATTAGGAAGACTGTTCCTTTGGATGTTATTGGAACCCACTAGGGTCTTGTTATAAGTAACATTTGGTGCCCAGTTGGGCCAACAGCTGGCCTTGCCGGCATCGACAGTCAAGGCAGGTGGAGAGCGAGAAGGGTTGATGGGGCCTGCCAGGGGGAGTTTTGGGTGTTTCTCTTCCCCCCAGGGCCAGGCTCTGAACACTTGTAATTTAAAATAGCAATTTCTCAATTGCTTAAAAGAAAAGGAAAAAGACACAGTGCTGTGCTCCCAGGGGTGTTGATGGCTCCCTAATGTCATCTCAGCTCTCAGCTCTTCACAAAACCCTTCACCATCTACAGTCTGATGAGAGAAAACTAAATCCAGCTGCCGGGACTCTGTGTCACCGGGAGGGTCGTCCCTGTGCCTGTAGATGACAGTCCCAGGGAGGGGCCCTTAGGCAGTGAGATCGGTGAGGCAGAGACAGGACGATGTGGTTTGGAGGCTGCTGGACCGTGCTTGCCAGATGTTGTTTTCTGATTGGAAAGCTCTGGAGCAGAGGCAGCTCGCTAAGCGGCACTTTGTGCTAGAACCAGAAACTCTAGCCAGATGGGGACGGTCCCTTTACCCAGACACGTTGGCCATCTCAGAGTTCACTCAAAGCCATCTTCACATCAGTCCTGCACAGGTAGAAAAACATTTTCTACATTTATGTCCCTTTAACCGTCTCCTTCCTGTATTACTGGCTTTGGAGGTGAGGTTGTGTTCTAGCCCAAAGTCTTATGAAATGCTAATCTAACCTTTCTAAAGAGAAAAACACAACAAAGGGTGCCCCTGTTTTCTCCTCCCTCTCTGTCACTTTCAGTACAGAGTCCTTCTGTTCTTTAATCATAAGCCAGTGAAGATGGCAGGCCTACAAAGACGCAGCAATAAATTGTGGCTAGAAATTGGGACAGACAAGGTTTATGCCTTTATATTTGATTTCTGGAAGGCAAAAGACACTGCAAATTGAGAAAGGAAATGGCTGGCAAAGAAGTTATTAATTCTAAAAGGAGGACACCCGGCATCATTTGTGTGCTCTAAAACCAAAGCTGAATTGTCATTTGAGGGTCTTTCTCCTAACATAACTTGTGGGGCTGAGTTGGACTCTGTCTTGGTCAGTTCAGGCTGCTGTAACAAATTATCATAGCCTGGATGGCTTAAATGACAAGCATTTATTTCTCACTGTTCTGGAGGCTGGAAAGTCCAAGAGCAAGGTGCTGGCAGATCTGGTGTCTGGTGAGGGCCTCCTCGCTGGTTTGCAGATGGTCATCTTTTTACTGTACCCTTACATGATAGGGAGAGAACACAAGCTCTCTTGTCCCTTCTTACAAGGCACTAATCCCATCCTGAGGGCTCCACCCTCATGACCTAATCACCTCCCAAAGGCACCATCTCCAGTACCATCACATTGGGGGTTAAGATTAACAAATGAGTTTTTGGAGGCATACAGACATGCGGGCCATAGCAGACTCCATGTGGATTTTAAAACAGAGTTGGAAAGACAGAGGGAAGATGAACACGGGGCTTACAGCTTTCAACTCCCTGCTCAGCTCAGGGCCCAGTGAGTGCAGGGAAGAGAGCAGGAGCATGGCCTAAAGAGACCTATGACAGATGGCAGGAAGTGAAGAGCTGTACTGAGACAGTGGGCAGGCCAGGAGCCCAGCACACAAGTGGACATGGGCAAACATCTGGGCAATACCCAGGCTGCTTGTGTGGGCCTGGTGCTCATTTGCTTCAATCCAATAAGCCATTAAAGGAGATGGTTCCTTCTTCATTCTCAGCTCATGGCTTCACCCAAAGAAGTGAATCACTTTGGGCAACAAATAGGCTTCCTGCTAAACAGCCTGTATCTTGTCCTCTCCTTGTTCCTGCTCACTGTCTACTTTGGGATGCCAAGGTACGTGAGCAACACAGAGAAGGGGCTATAATCAGAGGAGCTGATGGCCGTGTTTTAACCTTTCTACTGAGATTCATCCTTGGAAAAACTCACTCCATAACTGCAACAAGCTTTGCCAGTCTGTTTATTGGAAGCCAACAGGTAGAAGAATAGCCCGAGTGACCAGAAGGTCACAGTATGGTGTTAACTGAGCTTACAGCTTTCAGAGGGTAGTGCGGAGTGGAACAAGGAAACGCTGGGTAGAGCTGAATTAAAGGCAGACAGGAAGCATGGTGATGAGGCCTTCACAGCCTAGGACGAGTCTCCCCATGTCGAGACAGCGTTTACTTTGCACGTCTTTATAAATAGCCACATTTCTGAGCACTCAGCAGGTGCCAGTGCCGGGCTAAGCACATGTACACACTTACTCTCATTTCAACTGCACAGTCATGCTAGGAGGTAAGTATTAGTACAGAGTCTCCTTTGTGAAGATGGGGAAACTGAGGCTCAGGGAGGTTAAACAATTTGTCAGTCGACACAGGCAGGATTTGAACCCAGTTGTGACTCCAGAGCCTGCCTGGTGTACCCACTACACCATCCTCATCCCAAGCAGAACGCCGAAGTTCTGCCGGCAGTGGCTGGGACTCTGGGACACCAATGTGAAGTGTACAGATCCTGTATAGCAACTGGTGTTCGGTGCCGCATGTCTTCCTGAAGGCAGAAGTCAGTAGAGGTCGTGGAAGGGAAGGCAGAGTGCCTTTCCAGGCTACTTTGTCCCTATATGAGCGTGTGAGCTAAATTGTGTCCCCACCCCACATTCGCATGCTGAAGCCCTAACCCCCAGGACTTCAGGATGAAATTGTATTTAGAGATGGGATCTTTACAGAAATAATTAAGTAAAAATGAAGTCGTTGGGCTGGGTCCTAATCCAGTCTGACTGATGTCCCTATAAGAAGAGGAGATTAGGTCACAGACACGCGGGAGAAGGCACCATCTATAAGCCATGGAAAGAGGCCTCAGAGGAAACCAATCCTGCTGACATCTTAGCTGGACTTCTAGCCTCTAGAACTGTGAGAAAATAAATCTGTGGTGTCTAAGCCACCCAGCCTGTGGGACCTTGTTACGGCAGCTCAAACAGACTAAGGCATCCAAGTCTGAGGTGCCTTTTTCCTCTTTGTACGCATTTGGCAGAGAGGAGAGTGGACCTGAAGTCAATTTATATCAACTGTGATTGCTTTTCCAGTGGAAAAGTGAATTTAACAAAATGTTAAAACAGACTTTTCAAAAAGTCTCAGAATAACAACAAAAAAATAGCTAGTAGTTTAAAATAGAATCTTTAGACATACATCATGGGATAAATATATGCAAACAAAGTAGGCAGCTCAGTTTTTGCCTTGATCTGGAAAGGGTCTATAATAAGGGGTGAAATAACCCACACCTCCAAGGTGACCTTTACAATGCCTGGGCTTTTCACTTGGAAAGAGATGCCTGATGTTGTCAGATCCTATGAATCAATCCTACCAAGCTCGTGTGAAGACTCCTGTGTACTTTGTCTTGGGATTATGGCGCATTGTGAAGGCCCAGACAACCGCTTGCTCATCTATTATGCATCCTGTCAAATTACTGTCAGAGCTCAACCCTGGCCGGGGAGCAAGGAGCAGGACATGACTGGGAGGTTGAGGCTCAGCTCGAGCTCTCTGATTTTCCCAAAGCACACATTTCCTCTGCTACACCATGTCGCATGGGATCCTGTCTTACAGCCCTGTGGAGTGAGACACTAGGTGGAACAAGGGCTTCTCCCAACACCCTTGGACACTGTTGTGCCCAGATGCACACAGCCCCTGTTAGTCACTCTCTGCAGGAGAGAAATAGCCTTCATCCTTCACCAGACAGCTACTGCTGTGCCTGGTTTAGAGGAATCAATCAATGTTCAGTGGACCCACCAGCCTGTTACCGAGTCTCCATTGTCAGCTGGGGCTGGAGCCTCCCGTGCTTATCTGGTCTACAAGCCTGATAGTGGTGTGTGTGGATTCCAGGCCCCTCCTGTGCCTTTAGTGCATGGTCTGGACAGAGCTGGACCCTAGACTGGTGGTGTTCTCCCACCCTGCCCTGGGCCTGGGTCTGACCTCAGAGGACAGTGTTTTTTACAGACCAGGGCAGAGCCTTCCTGTGCTGTCTGACCAGGCAGCTTTCCCTGGAAAGTTCGTCTCCCACTTGCCCCTGTTGGGGAGGACCCTGCCCCCATTAGAAAGCTTCACTCCCTTCTCTGAGGACCCCAGTTAGCTCCTGAACCAAATCCAAGCTCCTCTTCTCTGGGCCTGGCATTGGCATGGGTCACCCCCATTCATACCCGTCCTTTCTGATGTGCTACCACAGTGCGTAAACCCAAAGTTATGACGAGGAGCTTGGAGGGATGGGAGTTACTAAAGGTGACTGGGAAGTCTCCCTCCCTGGAGTTCTGCACTAGCACAGAGACTAGAAAAGGAATCTGGGGAACTGGATTACTTCCTGGGGCTCACACCAAACCAATGTGCTGTTCTCTGTTAAAAGAAATGGAAAACAAAGCTTCCTGCCACCCAGAAACAGCCTTCGATATTAGTCTTTGAGTGGCCACCCAGGTGGCATCGGAGCCATATGATTGATGGGGGCGCCCCGCCTCTGTCTCCAGTCCGGGGCAGTGAGAGAGTGCGGCACCTCCTCATCCCACCCGGGCCCTGACGCACAGGGAAGACTGATGTCACAGCCAGCTCCCATCAGGTGCGGCCAAGCCAACGTGCATGTTGGGGAATGCAAAATAGCACTGCAGACCCAAAGGAAAATGGATTGGTCCAGTTGTTCCTAAGGCAGACAGACCCTAGTAACAGCGAGATTGAATGGATTCTATAACGTGCGCTGCTTCTGAAAGATAGGCGAATTCTGGAATCCCCAAAAGGCCAGAAATCATCGAAGGAAGACAAATCAGGATCAATCATCATGGCTCTTGGCAGCAGCAGACAATGTGCAGGCACTCCGTGGTGGAAATGTTGATTGGAGGCAAAAACTGTGCCCGGGCATTATAGCGTGAGAAGGGTCACCCTCAGGACCTCGGAATCTTTCATGATTGTTGTAATGAAGAGCTCCAACAGCAGCAGACACCGTTTCTGGAGCACTTATTACATGACAGGAACCTTTAGACACAAAATCTAATTAAATATTGATAATAACTTTTTAAGATAGGTATTATTATTAGCTTCATTTGTAGATGACAAAGTTGAGGCTCAGAGAGGAAAATTAACTTTTCCAAGATCACACAGCTAGGAGATGATAAGGGCAGAATTCAAACCCAGTTGAGTCCGTACGCAAGACAACCGTTTGTTACCTCTCCATCCGCTCCTGGTCGTGTTTCGCATAAGTGCTTCCTTCACACTCTTCACCACGCTGTGTCCGTTGTTACTGGATCCGTGGCTCAGCTTCGGGTAGGATTTACACATCTGGCAGATGTTGAGGGAGCTCCGTGTGGCTGGCTCTGTTGTAGCGACCTGGGGCAATGCTGGAAGACGTGAAAGAGAAGGCAGCCCCTTTGATTGCAGTTGTGTCTCCTGTGTTGAAGAATTCAAAAGGATGGGGGAAAACTCGGGGCTACTGAAGGTCCAGAGAGAGAAGGAGGGGGTGAGAGAGTGCCTGGCTCCCCCAAATGCAGGTATCCAAACATTCCAGGGTATCAACAGAACTGGTGAGTGAGACCAGTGACTCACAGCTTCCAAGGAGCTCTGGGAGGAAGGAGAGCAGAATAGAGACAGAAAAGGAAAGGAGAGACTCCTTAAATTCAAACTTGCAGGCGTGATTTCATCCCAGACCAAATGCTAGACTGGACTGCTAAGGGAGTAGTTTGCGAGCTTTTAAATTAACACTGGTGGGGCAGATCAGTGGGAGGCAACGCATGATCTCCAGGAATATGTCATGTCAATCAAGCACCCTTTCCTTTTATGGTGAGGATTCCCAATTGTGTAGTAGACGCTACGTAGCTGAACTCCAGCAAAGCATCTGACCTCATCTTAGAAGATGGCTTAAGTGGAGAAACAAGGGCTGAAAGCAAGACATGTAGGAGTTAGAATAAGTGCTCCAAAGATCTATGTCCATTGTCTAAATTAACCCCAAGGGAAATTTCTCAGAACCTGTAACTGAGCTTAGTCCAGTTCAATATTTTATCAATGAATTTGGTAAAATCATAAAGGTTACGTGAGTCAGACTTATGAATGACACAAAATCTGGGAGAAATAGTGATGTCTTGTGGGATAAAATCAGGATCCCAAAAGATGAGGCTGGCTGGAAAGAAGGGCCAGATATAATAGGAAATTTAATAGGAATAAATGTAAAGTGTCCAAGTGGATCAACAAGATACAGGAACGGTGCGTGTCGGGGATGGGGCAACCCAACAGCTGCTTGTGTGAAAAGGACTGTAATGGATGATGTCCTTAACATGAGTTATTTGCATGATAAGATCATCAAAAATTTTAATTTAATCTGGTTACATAATATAGTAATTTGAATTAAGGCTGTGACAGCATTGTCCTCATCTGTAATGGCCAGATAATACTGGTACTGTTATGTGGGGCCACCTTTTAAGAGAGACATGGGTGAGAGGCCATGGGAGTGGCAAGAGGGCTCAGAATCAACTCCTACAAGAAGTGAGAGAAGAAAACAGAGACAATTAGTCTGGAGAAAGGAAACTTCCAAATATTTTATTGTCTGTAGAAATAGAAAAGGTGTTGGATTGGTTTTAAGAGGTAGAATTAAGGTGAATAGGTAGAAGTTATATGGAGCTAGATAATAAATCAGGATAGTCCAGACACAGTGGCTCATGCCAGTAATCCCAGCACTTTGAGGGGCCGAGGTGGGAGGATCACTTGAAGTCGAAAGTTTGACACCAACCTGGACAACATTGCCAGACCCTATCTCTACGAAAAAAAAGAAAGAAAAGAAAAGAAAAAGGAAAATTATCTGGGTGTGGTGGTGCACACCTGTAGTCCCAGCTACTTAGGAAGCTGAGAGGCAGGAGGATTGCTTGAGCTCAGAAGTTAGAGGTTTCAGTGAACTTGAGCTATGAATGCACCGCTGCACTCCAGCCTGGGCAGCAGAGCAAGACCCTGTCTCTAAAAAAAAAAAAGGGAAGAAAAATCAGGAAAAAAAGAACTTTCTGTCAGAGCACTACAAAGGTAGAATAGACTTTCTCAAATGTAGTGAGTTTCACATTAATAGAAAAAATAACTAATATTTATTAAACACCAGCCAGATACTGCTTTTTCCCACATACTCTCTTATTTCTACCCTCACAATCATCATGTAAGATGTATCTTGTCCCCATATTAGACAAAAGGAAACAGATTCACAGAGGTTAAATAGCACACGCAAGTCACATAGCCAATAAAGGAAAGAGTAAAGAGTTGGTTCCATGTGTGCCCAACACAAAAATCTATGATTTAATAGGACAAGTTGCCTACTGAGCCTTCTTAAGGAAGGGTATATGAACTTCCAAAAAAGTCATTGATAATAATAATAGCTAACATGTGTTGAATGCTTTACTATATATCAGGCCCTAATCTAAGCACAAAGCAATTTATTTCATTCACCTGACCACCCTATGAGGTGGATATTATCAATATCCCCATTTTACAGATGATGAAGCTGAGATACAGAGAGGTTAAGAAACTGACCCAAATCAGTCTCCTACCCATGATTTAGACCCAGTCTGGCTCTAGACTTTAACTACATTTCTTAGCTGCTCTTGCTTTGTAAGCATCAATGAGGGGCCACTGTAGTGTAGTGAGAGCTTTTACTCTAGGATGTGAGACTCTAGTATCTGAATAGGATCGTTCACTTTGACTCTAAGCTTCAATTTCCAGTTCTTTCATTTGCACTGACTTTGGGTTGAAAGAAAGTTGCCTTCACGTTGGGGTTGGTGGGGAAAATCTGCATGTCCCCTATCAGGGTGGGGAACCTGCAGCCTTGGCCACACATGGCCTTCTTGATCCTTGAGAGTGGCCTTTTGACCGAATCCAGATTTTACAGAACGAATCCTTTTAAAGGTGGAACTTTAATTAAATGCTCAAGATATAAATCATTATATATTTAGTACTTTTCGAAAAATCCTATGACTCTTATAGGTTAGAGACTATTAATACAAGTTTCTAAAATGCAGACTAATTGCTACTGTGATTTGGTAGAAAATGCTAAGAACATTTTTAGTCTGTGTCTGTTGGCAGCAGAAGAGATTAGACTCAAGCCTCAAAATATTTCTCGTAAATTGAAGTCTGCCCTTTTGGAAGGCAGAGGATGGTAAGGGCACAGGGATAATATTTAGGGAGTTTCTGCCATATCAGCCACTTTGATGATTGCTTAACTCATATCATCTCATTGAACTACCACGCCACAGTCCTGCGAGGTTGCTATTAAAATGCCCATTTTCCTGATGAAGAAATCAAGAATCCCAAAGAGTCTAGAATGCGCCCTACTATCAACTAGTAATAGAAGCCTCAACCCTTTGTCTTTCTGGCTTCAAAATTTATTATGCCTTATACACTGACCCAAACTGCCTCCTGATGGAAGCAGGAGAAACCAAAAGCTGACAGATTACTATGGCTTGGTGTTACATTTCAAAGGGCATTATTTCCTCAGGAATTTATTCAGAAGCTCTGACTTTCCCAATTGCTTAGACAAAGGATATTAAGCATCATACTCACAAAAACCCAGTGGAAAAGTGGGAGACAAGAAAGCGTGTCTGTGATGGGCTCAGCTCTGTACGTCAGAGGCAGTGCCCAGAGCCTGGGAAGGCTAATTAATTGATACCCAATGATGTCATGGTGTTTGAGCTTCTTAGGGAGAGGACCACCCTCCCAGGGGCCTGGGATACACAGGAAGTCTTTGTCTCTAAAACTTCCAGACAGTATGCAGGCCAACGTGGCGTAAGAAACTCTTCAATCTCCAACCTGCTCCAAATACATGGAATGCTAAATAAAACTCCACAAGAATTTTTAAAAAATACATACTATTCTTGAAAGTAAGGAAGAGAAGGTGCTGGGTGCCAAAAATGAAGACCTATCAAAGAACCAAACCAGCCACGGGGGCATCAGAATTAACTACATGCCCTGAGGCTGGGATGAGTCTGTAGACCTTGTATGTTACTGGAAATGTGACTATACTTCTCTATGTGAATCTGGAAATTCACGAAGGGCCTTCCCACTCATGAGAAGAGGGTAAAGGAACTCTGCTTACCAGACCAGGGGTGGAACACACAGAATGCCCACCCTTGGGACATGAGAAGAAAAAGTCACCTTGTAGAAATCAAAACCCCAAACCTACTATGTGCAAGTGTGGAGTCCAAATTCACGTTAACCAAGCAGAGCCAAGACATTAATGTAAAAGCCAACCTAACACTATGGAAACCCATAGGGTCGAGGCAGAAGCAAACATGAAACTACCCATTGGAACATCTCTGTAATAGCAAATATAGTGTTTTTTAAAGCATATATAGTATTTTTAAACAAACGAAACAAAAAACTCCCACTGAAAGTGAGCCGAAAGTCAAACTTATACACCACAAAGTAAAACCATGAGAGAGAAAGTTAGCCAACCACCATGGATGGTGGAATTTGCATTCCAGGAACTACGGAACAAACCAAAAGAACTTTATTAAAAGTGTGTTCTAAATTTTGAAAGAAAGAAGATAAAAGGACATTGTACGTGAAGGATGAATTGAAAACTAAGCATTTTAGAAGAGAACAATAGTTATTATAATTTTTAAAAATTGGTGATTTGTAAACAGTAGACCACAGCTGAAAAGAGAACTAGCTAATTGAAAGATTATTCTGAAGAAATCATCCAGAAAAAGCACAGAGACATAAAGAGATAGAAAATATAAAAATGAAAACAAGTTAAGAGACATAGAATGACACAATGGAATGTTAAGAGATAATAAAATAAAAAGCTGCAAAATTTATCGAATTAGAGCTCCAGAACCACAGAAAGGAGAAAATGGGGAGAAGCACTTTTTTAAAAGAATAATAGCAAGAAAAAATGTTCCAGAAATGATGCAAGATATGAATCTCCAGATCACAAACACAGTGGGCTCCAGATGAGGGTAAATACAATACCTCCAGCAAAGCCAGAACTCACCCATGTAGGGCACACCCCATGGCTCAGACAAGGGTTAGCCTCTGCGTACTTGGGGGAGACTCTGATGTGGCAGCAATGGCTTCATTGCTCCATGTCCTAAAGTCAAGAGTCAAGGGTGGGGACAGTCACCCACAAGGGAGAAGTTGAGGGTCCTGCTCAGCTTTCCTCCCTCACCCTGAACAGACTGCGGAGACCCAGCCTCTGATTGCAAGGGCACTCATCAGTTAGAAATGAATAAAACCAGCTCATACTAGCTCAAGCAAAAGGGGGAATCTACTGGAAGACTATAGTAGAGGCTGAGAGACTTGGAGGAGTCGAGCTCCCGGCCCTAGGCTGGAATAATCCAGAACATTAAAGAGCCTGTGGTGGGTGGGGAGGGTAGCTAGAGCCAGAAAGTTGAAAACTAACAGGATTGATCTTTCTCTTTTCCCTCCCCTTCCTTCTTCGGTCCCTCTCAACTCTGCAACGTTCTGTGTACTGGTGTGCCTCTCTCTTACTGAAGACTGGGTTGCAGGTGGGGGTAGGCCACCAATAGATATGGCCTTAACCTTCAGATTCACCATTAGAGAATAGGCTCTTCTCCACTAGAGACTTGAAAAAGCTGAGGACCAATTACTGTGGCTGCTGGAGGTGAGGGATTAGGGCCCACCTTGGGTCACATGCCTCCCGAACCCTGCCCCCTCCCCACACACGCTGTCATCACTGTGGCCAGGAAAGCAACAGGCAGCACCTGTCATTGGACCCAGATTGCTAAAGCAGCCCTTGTCAACTGCTAATGTGTACATGGGTCCCCAAGGGAACTTATTAAAATACAGATACCGATCTCAAGAAGGAAATCTGGGATGGGGCCTGAGACTGCCTGCCTAGCAAGCTCCTGGGTAGTCCATGCTGCCGGTCCCCAGGCCACACCATGAGGACCTTGACTAGAGCTTGCAGGGAGTCATGGTAGAGCAGGAGAAGGAGCAGTTCCCCCAAAAGATGGAGTAGGGTAGCACGGAGCTGGCCACTAGGGGGGTTTTTGTGATTGGAGAAGCCACCATAATTTGTATTCACCACAATTAAAGTCATCTTGCATTCAAGAAGGAGAACTGACTACAGTCGGACCTGGTACTTTCCAAACATACTTTAAGGCAAAAGCCAGAAAGCATCAATAGTTAGTGGAGGTCACTGAGGTGCAGAAGACAGAAAAGGAACACCAGGCTTCGAGATGCGATGACAGTAACAGGGGAACGTGAGGTCAGAAGTGGCAGAGGGAGATGCCAGCTGTCTTAGCTCCAGGGAAACCACAGCTCGCCGTGCTTGCACTGCACGTGTCTGGGTTTGGCTGCAGGACTGGGGGCATGTGCTATGTGTCTTGGGGTGAGGTGGGCAGAGATTTGTAACGCCTGATCCATCCATCCCTGTAAACGCTGCTGCCGTGCCTGTCTGCTGCCTTTTGTGACGAGTCCTGACAACCCAGCACGTTGAGAAGCGTGACAAGCACAGCAATGCGTGAGGCAGGTAACTCCTTGCAAGCCTGGCTGAGGACAGCAGAGAGGTCGTGTGACCTCTGAGCAGTGGCCCCCTACAGACCTGTATGGTCTCCATTCCGGGCTTACCTAGAGAATGTAGTTAGAGAAGATTCCGGCTCCCTAAATCATCTGCCTCCAGATATGTTACCAAGAAATGAGGAAAACAATTGTGGTGCTTGTTGGAGCATGTTGGGGGGCTATAATAAGTGTTGAAATTCCACCCATGGGTGGGTGTCACCCCCAATATACTGCCTTGGAATAGGAAAGGCCCTGGGGCCCGCAACGGGGTGATTTCAGTATGCTCAGAGAAAACTGCCATTGCTGTTTAGAGTGGCCCTTGTTTTTATGAACTGTCAGTGCCTTGTCTGAACAGAGAAGAAGCACAATGTAGGCTTGACATGTCCTCCTGCCGCCTCCCAAACCAGGACCTCCAACAGTGGTGTTTCCCAGGGCCAGGCCCCTGCTCCAGAGGGTTACTCCCAGCCTTAGATTGTCAAGCTACCAGGATTTCAATCTCATATTCATAGATGTTTGACTGTGAAAGAGGATCCTGGAGCTTCGTTTGAACCCGCCCTTCATTTCACAGGTAAAAAAAAAACTGAGACCCACAAACATACAGCTAATTAATTTTTAAACTTACAGCTCCTAAGCTCATTATATCAGTTTCCCAACAAGGCACTCGAACAAGATCCTGCCTGAAGACACCTCTACTGCCGTGGGCAAATGGGGGGTGACTTTATTTTGAAAACTCCACTTTTCCTAAAAATGTAGACGACCCCTCTCACAACTAGGGCCGAATGTAGCTGAGTGTCCACAGACCCTGAGTGCACAAAAAGAAGCATAAGCAGGAATTGCAATGAGAAGGGGAACAGGAAGGCCAATCGGGAAGCCCTTGGAATAAGGAGGACCCCAAGGATGACAGCTCCTGGGGTGCAGGCCTGAGTCCAGGAGGGCCGGAAACGAGAGCAGGAACTCAGGTGTACTCAGGAGTTTTCTCTAACCCAGAAGAACGTCCAAAACCAAGGACAACTTTCTCTCAACTATTCTGAATCCTTGAGTCTCGGTTGAGCCACCAGTGACTTCCTCAAGGGTAAACAATGCCTGTCTCTGGTCCACATCCCATGTACAACCAGGGAATATCTGTTTAGACATTTTCTACAGTCAAATCTAAATTATTTTCAAAGGGACCCATTGGTATGTGCCGTGGAAATCCAGTTGGTCCGGATGGAGGCAATTTTGGCTGTGTGTATGAGGCAGAGAGAATGAGGGAGACATAGCCACCAAAAACAAGAGGAAAATTGCCTTCAAAATCAGGGCCTTCAAAATCAAGCCAGTCTCATTGGGCCAGGCTTGAAAAGCTTTACGACGAACAGAAATCAATAGAAATAGAAATCATTCTATCCCAAATGGCATATTATGGAATTTACCCCATCTGTAAGCATTTCTGCCCTGAAATACAACAATATTTTATTTCAACTTTTATAAAATTGTCCTCCTTAGTAACAACCCTGACTTTTCAACACCCATTGAGGCATCTTTGTTTCACTCGTGGTTTGAGACCAGGAAAACACATACTGTTCACCTGATCCTGAATTACACAGATCTTTCCATCTCTCCGGTTTGAAGCATGCTGTTTTTTAAAAGCATAAATCTGTTGATCAAGCCAGGAGAGTCCTTGGGATAACTCCCCTGAATGTTTCTTTGTAAAGACAAATCTATGCCCATGGTTTTAAATAGTTTTAACACAGCTCCTGAAAATAGCAGAGAGCATTGCCCACACATCTGCATAATTAGTTGCAGGGAATATACCCCAAATCTTCATACCGATTCCTGCAAATCCAGGAAGGCAGACTCCTTATGCCCAGCACTCAGCACAGGTCCCTTCGACAACCCCTGCGTTGGAGCCTTTGCTGCAATGGGCAGGGCTTTGTTTCTTCACTCTGCCTTGGCTGGCGGAGTAGGTGGGCAGCTACTCTCTTCATGGCAAAGATGTTCCACTTTACCCGGCACATCAGCCACAATTAAGGTTTCACTAAAATCAATGCAGAGAATGGGGAACAGAATCAGGAGCCCCTCATTCTAAACTGAGCCTGACTCCTAACTGGCTGCCCGTGACCCTGGGCAGAATGGGTCTCCTCTGTGCCAGAGCTTCCCTACATCTAGAATAAGGACATTGGAGCTCAAATGTCCCTGCCAGCACTGATAGTTCACAGTTTTGGGATATCCACTTGCTAAACTTTCTGGCAGCATAAATGCACTGACGTTGCCTAAATCTGCCTAAACGGCAAGCGCTGAGTTCTGTTCATTTATTCACTAATATTTACTGACTGCCACTTTCGGATCACGCATTATCCTAGGAGCTGGAGGGTACAAGGGTGACTAAGACGCGGGCTCCTTCTGTTGGAAGAGACAGTTATGTAAACAGTAATTACCAAGCTCTGTGGAGGTGTGAGGGAGAGAGGCACAGAGGACTATGTTGGCAGATTGCAGGGTGCCTGGGGGAAGCCCGAGGCCCAAGAGGAGGCCTTGGAAGAAGAGACACTGGTAACCCCATGAAGGGGACAGGGCGAAGGGATGTCTCCAAACTTCTGAAGTTCACGGGATCTTGGCCCTAGGCAGAAACTGAGCTTAGCCCAGTATGGAGAAATGTCGTGATTTCCTGGCGAGGGAGGTTGCTAATCTCTGTGTCCCTGCAGCCAGTGTTAGCAGACAGATCACTAGGACAAGATATTGCTCATCCTTCTCTGAGAAAGGCCAAGAATGCAGGTGGCATTCACATGAGTGACAAAGGGACTAACGTCAGGCTAAAGGCCCTTTGGAATCCCCATAGGATAATTAAACTATCCTGTTACACTGTTCTTGGGTAGCTGCGGGGTGGCTGTATGAAATACCCTATGGGACACTGCATTACTCCCTTGCAAAGCTTCAATTTTGAAGACTGCCATTCAGCCAGCTAACGTGTATCCAAATGCCATTGCCTTTCACTGTGACAAATGCAAAGAGCTCGTGGGTCAGGCCAAGTCTCAATTGTCAGCCTTTTCATTACAAGGATGAGAGCCAAGCTGGGATTGAGAGGGAGGGCTGCTCGCCCAAGGTCTCAGGAAATCCGATCAGTGTTTGGAAGTTTTGCCAGCCATCTCTTCACATTGGTAGAATCCCAGGTCCCTGAAAGCTGGTGCTGGGGAACATGAGCAGGCCCAGTTTTGAAATCCCGGTTCTTTTCTTGTTGAATAATTATTAGAAACTTCTTCTTCTTCATACTGAGCTAAATATACTCTTTTCTACCACTACAAAGCCCCAAACAAATAACAACCCACTGGGAAGAAAGTGAGGCCAGCTAGCAAATGAACACAGGCACAGTTGTGGGGTCTCATTCTGGGACTCCGATGGGCACCATTGGGTCTGGTGTTGTCCCACCATCCCCGCTAAGTCTGAGCTCCAGCTTCTTTTGGTGGAACCAACTAAAAGTTCACACGCCATGCCGTGTCTTGTCCACTCAGGGATAAAAATGCTATTGGGACATGTGTTATAGAAATGCGTTCCTGGTTCAGCTCTTGACAGCTAGTGAAACTCAAAACAAATCATTGCTGATGTGGAAGTTGTGAAAAGGCAGCAAAATAGAAGTGAAAGCCAGCAGCTATTATTTTCTGGGACCTGTTGAACAAGTGCTGGGCACTGGGTACACTGTTTTTCAGAGGGATGTACTTCATTAAGAAAAAAGGTTGACACTTTCCTGAGCCCCTGTTCCATTTCAGTATTAACAAGTGTCATTAGAGCCCATCTCCAGCCTATTCTTCATCTACCTCCACAGGAAAAAAAAAAAAAAAATCACATTTTGTAAGAGATGGTCCTATGGTGTCTTTCTGCTTAAAAAAAAAAAAAAACACTTCATGTCTAATCTCATTGAGTTAACTGTAGTATCCAAGCAAATGTCATCAGAGTAGCCTTATCCCACACAGCAGATATTAGAATGAACTCCCTGGATTAGGCAGAATGGTTGGCTCAGGAAGAGGCTCTTTCAGATTAGGAGGAAATGCATGGAAGTTTGGAAGGCCTGTCTTTCGTAAGTAGCCAGACTCCTTCAGTTGGCGTCTTGGTCTCCACATATAAATGGAAGCTGCCAGTCATCCCTGTCTTTGCTGCTTCAGTCTTCACCCTGGGCATGGAACACAGAATCACTTCCCTGGAACCCAGCAAGTTGGCCAGGAGCCCTAGCGACACTCCGGGAGAAGGCACACTCTCCGCCCTTCCCAGATACCTCTGCTGTTTGATTAAGCATGCAAAGTAACCAGCTGGTCCCCACACAGAGAACAGATTCTCGTGGAGGAGGCTGTAAAATTCCTAGTTAGTGAGACACGTATGCAGTCTGTGCTTCCCAGTGCTCCCTCTCAAAGACCTTATAGTTAAGGTTGAACCATTCCTCAGGGGGAAATCTCAGAGACCAAAGTTTTTTGTAGGCTGCAAATGTCCTAAACTTACATTTTCTTTTAATGGAATATTTGTCTGCTAATTTTTGGTGGATGAACACAGACAATAAAAAAAAAATGTATGGGCAAAGGACCTGAATAGATATTTCTACAAAGAAAACAATGGGCAACAGGTATATGAAAAGATGCTCCATAGCACTAGCCATCAGGGCAAGGCAAGGCAAAACCACAGTGAGGTATCACTTCATGCCTGTTAGAATGGCTATTATCAAAAAACAAAAGATAACACTTGTTGACGAGGATATGGAGAAAAGGGAACCCTTGTATGCTGTTGGTGGGAATGAAAATTGGTGCAGCCACTGTGGGAAACAGTATGGAGATTCCTCAGAAAATTAAAAATAAAATTACCATGTGATGCAGAAATCCCACTTCTGGGTATATATCCAAAGGAATTCAAGTCAGAATGTTGAAGAGATGTCTGTGCTCCCGTGTCATTGCAGCGTTATTCGCAACAGCCATGACAAGGAGCAACTTCAGCATCCACTGATGGATGAATGGATATGTGTATCTATTAAATAATATTCAATTCATAATTAAATTCTATTAAGCCTTTAAAAAGAAGAAGATTCTGCCATTTGGGACAAGACAGATAGACATGGAGGACATTATGCTAAGTGAAACAAGCCAGACACAGGAGGACAAAAACTTCATGATCCCACTTACATGAAGGAATAGTTAAAATAGTTAAACCCATTGGAGCAGAGAGTAGAATGGTGGTTGCCAGAGGCTGGGGAGAGAGGAAAATAGGGAAGAGTGAGACAAAGAATACAAAGTTACAGGTTTACAGGATAAACAAGTTCAACTATTCAGCGTAGTACCTATAGTTCCCAATACTTAAAAATTTCCTAAGAGATAAATGAACAACTCAGAAATGGAAAGGCAAATACTGCATATTCTCACTTATAAGTGGAAGGTAAATCATGTACACACCTGTACAGAGAGGTGAACTGATAGACCTTGGAGATGCAGAAGGAGGTGGTGTGGGGGCTGGATGATGAGAAATTATTTAGCGGGTACAATGTTCATTATTTGGGTGATGGATACACCAAAAGGCCAGACTTCACTACTATGCAATATATCCATGCAATAAATTTGCACTTATTTTATTGTACCCCTTAAATCTATACAAACAAAAAAGTTGCTTAGAGAATATGTCTTATGTTATGTGTTCTTAACAACAAAAAAGAGGTCAGGAGGAAACTTGGAGGTGATGAATATGTTTATGGCATTGATCATGGAGTTGTTTTCATGCATATATACTTATCTCCAAACTTGTCAAGTTGTATATGTTAAACGTCTGCAGCCTTTTGTATGCCAATCATACTTGAATAAAGTGGTTTTTTAAAAAAGGTAAATATGTGACATCTCAGAGAGTGATAGTACAAGCGACAAAGAAATGAGGAATTAAGATGCCCTGAGGGTGATCAAGGTAGTGAAGTTACCATTTTATGGAGGATGTCTGGGAAGGCTTCTCCAACATTCGGGCAGAGACCTGAAGGGGTGAGGGAGAGAACCCCATGCAAATCTTCCCCCAGATTCACATTTTTTACTCCAATAAGATGGGAAGCCAATGGAAGTTTTTGAGCAAAAGATTGACATGGCCTGATTTATGTTTAAAAGAGTGAGACAGGGTAGAAACAAGGATAATCATAATCTTAGTAAGAATTGATAGTGGCTTAGACCAGCTGTTAACAAGTGCCCCAGGCCTTACTGACACAAGTGTTCCTCAGACACATTTTGAGAGACAGTGATCTATAAAACTGTCTCCCAAACCTGGATATGTATCAGAATCTATCAAAATCTCCTAAGCATCTTTTTAAATATATAAATTCCTGTGCCCCATTCCAGACCTACTGAAACAAAATCTCTGGCTTGGGGCCCAGGAGTGATCAGTTTGCCACTGTTATCACTTGTTCATTGTCTATCACCCACCCAGGGTCATTTCAGAACCTCCTTTGAGCCTCTAAACTTTAGCTGCATAAGCAAAGGAGACAATTCTGTGACAGAGTAAATCAGACTAACCCTCTCTCTGAGAAGAGTTATAAAAGTTGGGGAAAAAATACTTTAAAAAAAGTTGTTTGAGGGCATCAGAGAGCAACCAGTAGAGCCATGACTTGGAGCACCAAGACCCCAGAGTCAAGGTAAACGCATGAGGGCAGCCTTACACTTGCTGGTGCTTTGTCCTCTTGCAGAATTTGCCAGTTCAGAGTGGATCGTATAAGCCAAACAGAAAGCATCAACATGGAGTTTATGGTACTCACTGGGCTGGAAAGACAAAACTAGGAATTCAGGGCTGACAACCCATCTGTGTTTTGAGATTAGTTCAGGATCCCAAAGGAAAAGAACCCAACAGAAGTAAACCTAAATTCCATGTGCAGTTACCCCTCGAGGCATTGGTTGACTGCTAAGCTATAGATGTTTGGGGTCAGACACAGAAAAACCAAACAGGAAAGGCATCCACTAGGATGCCTATAATAGTCTTGTAGTCCTAGAGAGAAAAATGGGAGTCCAAATCCACCAAGCAGTAGAGGCCCTAGTAAACAACCAGTGCTTTTAGTCAAGACCAGAGAAAGGGCTGTGAGCTAACAGTAAGGAGGGAAAAACAGAAATTAATTAGCATCAGCTAGTCAAGGTGATTATGCCAGAAAAAAAAAATTAAATCTACACTATAAAAAGATACAATTTCTCATACATAGACTTTCATCAATATAAAATAACAAAGCTTGCCAGGGAACAGGACTAGATGACAAAAAACAAGAGAAGAAAGAAAGAAAGACAAAAGAAAGAAAGAAAAAGAAAACAAAGAAAGAAAAAATTAAATGAGAATTGGAAACAAATCCAGAGATTTCCCATGTTTTGTAGTTATCAGATGCAGACTATAAAGCAACTGTGATTAATAAATTCAAGAGAATATATGAAAATAATATGAAGAATTTCACCAGAGAACTGAAATCTATGAAAAATAATAAATGAGTATCCAAGAAATGAAAAATGTAATAACAGAAATTAGAATCTATAGGTGGATTTAACAGCAGATTAGACACAACAAAATAGAGGATTTCATAAAATGGAAAATAAGTCATTAGCAAATACTTAGATTGAAGCACAGATAGAAAAAAAAGGATGGAAAATTCAAAATGAGGCATAAGATACATTTGGACACAGTCAAAATGTGTGAGGTGTATATAATTGGAGTCCCAGCAGTAGAGGGGAGAGTATATTAGCAAAGACATGAAGCCACAGATTCAAGATTTATAAATACCAAGCCAAAGGTAACAAAAACAGAAATTTAAAAAAAAAACCCACCTTGGCAGATTAAAGAAAATCTGTTGAAAACCAAAGTAGATACAAATTGTTTAAAATAAGCCAGAGGAAAATGATACATTGTCATCAAAAGAGCAAAAATAAGAATTTACAACTAACTGACCTTTCAACAGAAAAACTCGAAGGCAGAAGACAATGGAATTTTATCTTCAAAGGGTAAAAAGAAAATGAGAGTCAACCTGTAAGTCTAAGCCCAGTGAAAATGCTCTTTAAAAAGCAAATACAAAAATAAAGATATATTCATGAAAACAGACCAACACTAGAAGAAATATTAAATGGATTCTTCAAGCAGAAGGAATGATCCAAAATGGAAGCACAATAGTTCAGGAAGGAATGATGAGCTTTACAAAGTTAAATATAAATGAATACTGAAAAGAGCAATAATAACATATCACGGGGTTTAACAATATGTAGAATAAAAATTTATGACAATAGTAGCCCAAAATAATAGTATCTCAGAGCAGTATTATTCATAATCCAAGCTACTCAGTGTTCATCAACTGTAGAATGGGTAAATAAATTGTGTTACAATCATAAAGTTAGATGCTATAATAAGAAAGTGTTAGATAGAAATGAAGTGTTGTAAGGTCCTTGTGTTGTCCAAGAAGTGATAAAACTAACAATTAAAATATATTCTAATAAGTCAAGGATATATATACTGTAATATCTACCACTGGAAGAATAATAAAAGAAGTATTTCTAACAAGCTAATGTGAGGGAGATGTAATCATTTTTAATTTTGATAAACCCTAAAAAGGCAAAAAAGGACAAGCAAGAAGAATAAAAAGCTGATGGGGCAAATAGAAAAGGTAGATGATAGAATAAAACCCAAATATAGCTGTGGTTACATTAAATATAAATGGATTAATTTTTAATTAAAATATTAATGAGAGTATAAACTGGTACAACTACTTTGGAAAACTATTTAGCATTATTTTCTAAAGCTGAACATACACATACTTTCTGATCCTGCATTTACACTCTTTGGAATATACCCAAAATAAATGCATACCTATGCATACCAAAAGGTATATTCAAGAATGCTTATAGCAGCATTATTCATAATCCAAGCCACTCGATGTTCATCAACTGTAGAATGAGTAAGTAAATTATATTATAAAGTTAGATGCTATATGGCAGGTGAATTAGTGATACCTACAACGGCATTGATCAATCTCTCAGATTTAACATTGAGTGAAAGAAACCAAGCACAAAAGAGTACATAATGTATGATCTCATCTTTAGAAAGTAAAAAATTACCTGTGGAGATAGAATTCAGTATAATGATTATATCTGAGGGGATAGGTAATGATGAGGAGAGGGCAGAAGGAAGAGTTCCAGAGTGCTGGTATATTCTATATCTTGATAGAGATGGTATTACATGTATGATTTCACTTTAGAAGAATTAATTAAACTGTGCACCTTAATCTTTGTACACTTAAGGAAATATATGTTATACTGTACTCCAATTTTTTAAATTTTTTTCTAAAAAGAAAAAAAATAATACAATTTCATTTACAAGAGCATCAAAAATAATAAAGTTCTTGGGGATAAAACTTAACTAAAAAGATGAAAGATTATCATATTGAAAACTTCAAAACATTGCTGAAAGAAATTTAAAAAGACACACATGAAAAGACATCCAATGTTCATGAATTGAAATATTTAAAATTGTTAAGATATCACTATTAGCCAAGTCAATATAGAGATTTAACACAATCCCTACCAAAATCCCAACAGCATTTTTTGCAGAAATAGAAAAATCCCTTTTGAAATTCACAAGGAATCTCAAGAGACTCCAAATAGCCAAAGCAATTTTGAAAAAGAAGAACAAAGTTGGAGACCTCCTTTTTTCAAAGCACTGCAAATCTATAATAATTAAAACAGTCTAGTACTGGCATGAAGATGGACATGTAGACCAAAGGACTAAAATAGTGAGCCCAGAAATAAACCCTCACATATATGGTCAAATGGTGCCAAGACCCTTTTTGAAATGGGGAAAGGATAGTCTTTTCCACAAATGATGATAGGAAAACTGGATATCCACATGCAAAAGAATGAAGTTGAATCCCTGCCTTATACCATATACAAAAAGTAACTAAGAATAGATCAGAGATTTAAACATCAGAGCTAATACTATAAAACTCATAGGTAAAAACATAGGGGGGAAACTTTATGACATTGTATTTGGAAATATTTTCTTACATATGACACCAAAAGCACAGGAAAAAGTAAAAATAGATAAATTGATGTTACATCGAAATTTAAAACTTTTGTGCATCAAAGGACACAATCAACATAGTGAAAATGTAACCTATGGAAAGGGAGAAAATTTTTGAAAATCATATATAAAGAACTCTTACAACTCAACAGTAACAATAAAAACAATTTAAAATTAGGCAAGGGACTTGAATAGACATTTCTCCAAAAAAGATATACAAATGCCCACTAAGGATATGAAAAGATGTCCAACATCACTAATGATTATGGAAATCTGAATCAAAACCACAATGAGATATTCACACCCATTATGATGGCTTCAAACAAAACCCCACAAAATAACAAGTGTTGGTGTTGATGTGGAGAAATTATTAATAGATCCTTTGTGCATTGTTGGTGGAATTTATAATAGTATAGCTGTTACGGAAAACAGTATGGCAGTTCCTAAAAAAATTAAAAGTAGAATTATCATATTAGTTAACAATCCCACTTTTGTGTATACATACCAAAGAATTAAAAGCAGGGTCTCAAGCTTTGAACATCCATGTTCATGGCACCATTATTTGCAGTAGCCAAGGCTTGGAAGCAACCCAAGTGTTCACCAATGGATAAATGGTTAAACAAAATGTGGTATATTCATACAATTGAATATTATTCATCTTTAAAAAGGAAAGAAATTCTGACACATGCTACAACATAGATGAAACTTGAAGATATTGTGCTAAGTGAAATAAGCCAGTCACAAAAGGATGAATACTGTATAATTCTCCTTACATGAGGTAACTAGAGTAGTCAAACTCGTAGAGACAGAAAATGGTGGTTGCCAGGGGCTAGGGGGAGAATGGAATGGGAAGTTGTTTAATGAGCACACAAAGTTTCAGTTTTGCAAGATGAAAAATTCTAGAAATTGGCTGCACAACAATGTGAATATACTTAACATTACTAAACTATATGCTAGAAATGGTTAAGATGATAAATTTTATGACATGTGTATTTTACCACAATTAAAACTTTACAAGAATTTTTTGAAAAGAAAGAAAAAAAACAGACAGAGAAAGAGAAAAGGAGCATGAGACTTTGGATTCAAACTTGGCTGCACATGAGAATTATCTGGAATTTTTTTAAATACAGCACAGTCACATTTTAATGCAAATTTACATCAACAAAATAAGTATGACTAATGTTTCATTTATGTATAAAATTCCAAATAATGTGACGCCTCCAAGATTTTAAAAGCTAAACAAGAATCACAATATTAATCCTGGGAGGCCAAGTGTACTATAAATGCCAGGTGGTAGTGTTAACATTAGCTGGCAAACAGAAACCAGTGCTACTGTGTGAAAACTAGTCAAGATTTGTAAATTTTGAATTACGGCATATTGTCAAGAATGCATCTCTCATGTAAACTGCACCATTCTCTACAAAATCCTAGGCCCTTCATTGGACAGTATGATTGAATGTGTCTAGGGTTGAATCCAAGCAATTGTATTTTTAAAAGCTCCCTGGGATTTTTAAGACCGATGGTCTCTGCATGATTGTTTGAAAACCACTGGTCCCCCATAAAGGAATAAGTGCATATATTCTGTAAAAGATTATTCATGAACACATATTATATGCTAGGCTCTGAGGATATAAGATAGTGCAAAAGTATAACAACTACACAGAGCTTATGTTCTAGTGAAGAAATCAGACAATTAAATAAGCCGCAATTATTATACAATAAAGTGCAGTTACAACAAGGGTCCTGTGTGCTCTGACAAGGAGGGCAAGGCATTATGGGAACACATCAGGGGCTCCTCACTGAAGGGGATATATGAGCTGATACTCAACCAAAGAGCTTGGCCATTATCCAAAGGGAAAGCAAGGGAAAAGGAACATCTCTCTGAGCGTAGCATGGAGAATGGAACGGACTGGATTGGAGAAGGGGCAACAGTGAAGAGAGAAGCTTGATTAGACTCCAGTGGCAGTAGTCCAAGTAAGAGGGGTTAAAGGCATGGGCCACGGTAGTGGTCATTGGAATAAAATATTTAGGAGAAATAATCTATAGGCCTTGGTGATGAATTAGATGTGAAGAAGAAAAAGGAGAAGTGAAGAATAACTCCCACATATCTGGCCTGGGTAGAAACATGAATCATGGTACCATATAGGGATTGACATGGAAGATATTGAGTTTATTGGGGAAGATTGAATTCGAGGTGTCTGGGGATATACAAGGTGAGGATGTGGTATCAGATGAAAGAAGTGTCTTGACTGAAGGGTCTTCAGTCGGGCTTTGAAACCATGACAGTAGATGACATTGCTCGTCACTGTTTATAGGGTGAAAATTAGAGGAACAAGAAGAGAACCTTAATAAAATACTAAAGAAGTCTTATGGAGAAAGTGCGGAAGGGTATGGAGAGGTCAGAGGAAACCTAGGGGAGTGTGGTGAGTTGGAAGCCAAAAGAGTGTTTCAAGGAGGAAGAGTCAACAATACCAGAGGCTTCTAGGAGGAAGGTGAACACCGCAAGGTGCCTTATTGGAATCAGTGACCAGAAGGTCCTTAGCAATTGGTCTGGGGGTTTGGATGAGTGTAGGGAGCAGACACTGGACTGGGTAGCTGGAGAGTGAGAGAGTCAAGGTCATGGAGAACCTGAGTGCAGATTCCTATTCTGAAAAGTCTGGCTACGAGAAAGCAGAAGAGAGGAAAGGGGCAGGTTGAGAGGCTGGCTTTTGTGGGGAGTATGTTAAGACTGGAGAGGCTTGGGCACATTTAAATGGTGGTGCAAAGGATTCAGAAGAAAGAGGGGATCATGAGGAGTATTTATTGAGGAATGAACCCAGGTTGCTGGTCTGGCTGTACTGCTTATATCTTTTTGAATTTACACAGACCTTTTAATCTGTCTGGGCTGCAGCGTCCTTCCCTATGAATTGTAGGGCTTCTCTCTATATATGATTTTCAAATCGCATTTCTCAAAGCTTCCTCAGAGCTCCCAAATTTCAGCTTCGACCATGGCAACTTGACCTCTTTCTTCTGTGTTTTTAATTAACTTTTATTCGTAGCAATTGAATGCACATATGTACTTTGGAAAAATGAAATAGTAGTAATACAATCATGGTAAAAAGCAGCAACTCCTTCCTGCTCCCCACCTGCCTTCTCTCAGCCACCCTCAACTCTTGTAGATACTTTCCGCTGGTATTTATGCCAAGTTAGCCAAATTAAATTTTTATCTCAGTGTTTCTTAAATAGACAACCTCTGATTTCTGTCTTACCCTGCCACCTTTTCCTCTGATTCTGTTCCCTCCAACATAATGACATCGCAATTTTTGGTTAATAGCGTTCACATTGTTATAAGCATGCATGTGTTGTTCACCGACTCTGCCTCCTTTTGTGAACAACCTGTCATTTCTCCTGCCAGCAATATTTGCCTCATCCACCTTGATTTCCATGTAATGGTTGTTTTCTAAATGTTCCACCATCTCAAAAACCTATCAATATTTCCCCTATTCTTGTTTAATCACAAGACTTCTTCCCTGGAGACTCCCCTCCCAGAGCCTTCTGCGGTCCCTGGTCTTCTGATGCTGGGACTCGCTTTCTCTCTTGCCTGGGTTGGAGCTTACCTGTGTCCTGCTGCCAGGCCTTTCTCCTCCTTGATGTATACTCTGGTTTTGGTGCAACTCTCCTCCCGTGGCTTGAGAACCAATGTTGTCGAGCACTGCCTAACTGAAATGTCTTATTCCACCCTCACATTTGATTGACAGTTAGCTGGTGATAGAATTCTGGCTGGGAAAAAAAAAAAATTTCCCTCAAAAATGTTAAGGCATTATGCAGTGATTGTCTAGGTTCTATTTTTGTTGTTGGGTTGTCTGGTGAGCGTATGATTTCCTATCTATCCCTTGATCTATTTTGTTTTATTTCTATTGGGCACTTCTAGTCCGATCTATATCCCTTTGTTTCACAAGGATGTGCTTTGTTGTGGTTCTTTCTTCATTCGTTTCCCTTGGTACTTGATGGGCTCTTGCACTGTGAAGACTCATGTCTTTCAGGTCTAAGCAACTTTCTTGAATTATTTATTTTGTAGTTTCCTCCACTTCATTTATTTCTCATTCCTCATTCTGGAAGACTTTCTTTGAATTCAATAGTGGACTTTCTGGTTTGACCTTCTGATTTTATCTTCTCTCTCTTTTATGGGAGATTATTTTGACTTTATATTCCAATTCTTCTATTATTTTTTTAAAATGTGGTTATATCCCATATTTAATTTCCAAAGTTATTTCCTTTTTTCCAGTCATTAGTTTTTGTTTCATAGATACAATTTCTTCTCTAATCTCTACGAGGATATTATCTTCCTCCGCCCACACACACCCCTGTATAAATCCTACCTATCCTTCAAGTTTCCTCTCAAAATCTACAACTTTTATAAGGCCTATGCAATCAGCCCAACTCTCTCCACTAGACAGTAATGTCCTAGCATTATTATATTCCATGCCATCTAATATGTGATTCTATTTAGGCTTGCACTGATTCCTATTGAGGAATAAGTCTTATCTCTCCCATTGGATCATAATCTTCTTAAGAGCAGGGACTGCTCTTGGAAATGAAATATAAGCCACTAATTTTTAAAATTTAATAGAAGAATTGGAATATAAAGTCCAGATAATCTCCCATAAAATAAAAAAAGAGCGTGAAGGAAAAAAGAAAAGATAAAACTAGAAGATCAAATCAGAAGGTCTAATATTGAACTAAAAGAAGCTCCAGAAAGAGAAAACAGAAGAAAATGAGGTGGAAAAAATTACAAAAGAAATAATTTAAGGTGGTTTCTAGTTTTAAAAAAGCTTACTTAGTTTAGAAACTACTTTTTCTGTATCAGCCATAATTCCTTATCTAGAATTGTAGTGTAACAAGTGCTAAACAAGTGTTTGTTGATTTGAATTAAATGGAAACACATCCTAATCCCACCAAGACAGGCTATCCCAGTTAGGATTCTTCAAAGACTACTAAGAACATAAGTATTTGTCACATAATATAAGTACAGAACTTACAAATTTGTACAATTTTCCTATCTATTGCCATGCTTCTTTACATGCATAATTGAATAGCAGTAATTCAGTGCTTGTTTTTATTGAGTCTCCTTTGAAGCTCACAACTTAGATTTCTTAGAAAAAATAGACTTTCTTTTCTCGTTCGTATTTCATTGATTTATGAAATATTTAATTGACATTACCAAGAACAATTGGCAGAAGCCGGATTGGAAACAAACACATCTAAATCTTGGCTGGCCTATGCCTCAACTGGTAGGAACCGACGGGCTTGGGTGTGCCGAACACTAACTGTCAGCCTTGGGCCTTCAGCCTGCCAAGGGCATCAGTGAATGTGAGGAATGAAGGACATTAGACTGTCCAGTCAGTTAAGTGGAAGTCAGATAAGTCAGTGAAGAGAGCGTCTACTCCACTCCATTTGTATGCCAAGAAGAGGTCTCTGGCAGAAATGGATTTGTGTTCATCATCTCTCTTGGGTTCACTTGCAATCAAGGGCATACCTAGGCAAGCCTGCCGACATATCTTAGTGCACAGCCTTTGGTCGTAAAACAGCACAAGGCTCACTGGCCCAGGAGCCAGTCATCTTGGTCTCATTAGAACCAAGGTCCACCACCCTAAGCTGTGATGCCCTGGCCATGAGTCCTCAAATGGCCAACAGAGCTCTGCCAGGCCCTGAAGTCCACCCTTTTCCATCTCCGCAATGGGATCCCCACTCCCCTCCCCATTTCCAGCAACCTGGGCGTCAGTATCAAGCCCTACCCCTGCTGCAACCATCAGGCTTTGAAGGAGTCAGATGCAGATTGTCAGAGAGAAAGGAAGCTGTCCAGTTAGCTTTAGATGTCCCCTTCCACAGCATGAATTTTTTTTTTTTCATCCTTTTGGTCACACTCAAGGGACCAACATCACTTTATAGCCACCATAATCACAAACGCGAAGGAAGCCATCCTTCATGATCACTGTCCCTGGGAGAACAAAGACTGTTTTGCAAACAGGGGCTTGAGAAAACCCCAAAGGCCATGCAGCTGACATGCTACATGAAGGTTACACGGCAAACAGAAACATCAACCTATCCATTAGATCTTAGAGTTGCATCTACATAAAGCCAAAAATGGGATCAATTCAGCTGAATTGGTTTCATGGCAAATTTAGCGATTTGAATGTTTTACCTGATGCTGATTTGTGTAGAAGTCACATAGGACACTAAGCACAAGGAAAAGTGGCAAAACTGTCCCCCTACTCTACAAAACGGTAAGTGTGTTTCTCCTCTGCCAATCTCCCGGGCTCTCATGCCGTTCCCTAATGAGTTTTCTCTTTCTTCTACGGATATCCCATAGTTGAGTAATGAACAAAGGCAAATTTCATTTTAGATTGATAGTAAGAACAGATAATAAAGTTAAATTAAAAATCTTATCCAGCCCTCTTTGAGTCTTGTTTTTAATTTTCCTCCTTTATCTCTGTGTTTTAATGTGAAGTGGCACGGGCTGGAGCTCTTCCCACCCACTCTGTGTGTTGGGTTTATTCTAGCGATGTCTTTTCTTTTGCTCTCATGGTGGTTCAGTCAGTCCTGAGCTGAGTCTACTTCTGAGTCACTGACACGCTAGCTGGCTTGCATCACCCATGGTGGCCAGGCTGCACCGTGGCCGTGAGCCTGGGTAGGGACCCCTCCAGGAGCAGTGCGTCCGCGCCAGTCCATCTCCTTTCCCGGCTCCCCAAGCCCAACAGAACGATGATCTTCATTCCCTGACAGTCAAGGAAACAGCCAGCCCTCTGTAGGCCCAGCCCTCCGCAGCCGGCCTTCTCCAGGCCTGTGACCCCACGGCCTGCTCTCCTTCCTTCTTCTGCATGCGGAAGATCCATCCTTCCCCTAGAATCAACAATGGCATTGAAAAACTTTCTTCTACAGGTGTTTCCTCATCTCACTCCCTCTTAGGACTCTGAACTCCTGAATCTCCTTATTCCTCCTGTGCTAGATAGGCTATTAGAGAAGCGGAAACCTGACCTTCCACGTGGTGGAATCATGTGCTCTAAAAATGGCCTCAGGGAGAAAATACGTAGAGAGTTAACACTATTTGTCTCATAGCCAAAAAGTGTTAGATATGCCCAAGAAGTGACGGCCCCTGCCTGATCACAAAGACAATTCCAATTTGGGGCAAAATTTTAAAAAAATAAGTGTCTCTTCAAGTATCCATCCTTCTCCATCACCACTTTCTTCCCCTCACAAAAAGGCGTAGTGACTTCCTTCTCTTACTCAGCAAGTGACAGGATGCCTCAGCCAACCACCCTAGCGTTGGGCCTCCAGGTCAGGTGATCCCAACATTACCTTCGGTGTAGAACCGTCAATTTCAAACTTAACGTGAACAGAAGGAAGATCTATGATGTCAGATCACCATGCAACATTTCTTCAATGGACTAAAGCAATAAGTTGAAGAGCTTTAATAGAAAGATATCAAAAATAATAAATAAAAAAGACCCTGCCCCCTTCCTATGTTTGCTTAAAAAAATAAAACTGGGTATAGGAAAAATATGGTCTGTCTAAACCCAAGAATATAATAACACTGCCTCTCTTTCCTTGTTTTAGGGAATGCTGTCGATTTTTTGGAGACAATGGCTTGACTTTGAAGGTGTTTTTTACCAAGGCAGCACCCTTTGGTGTTCTTTGGACACTCACAAACTACCTGTACTTACATGCAATAAAGAAAATAAACACTACGGATGTCTCCGTGTTGTTCTGCTGCAACAAAGCTTTTGTGTTCTTGCTCTCATGGATCGTTCTCAGGGACAGGTTCATGGGAGTGAGGGTAAGTTCCTTATTATCTGTCTTCCTCCCTCACTCAGTCATGTCAACCAAAACCTGCCCATTGGCTTGCTTAGCTCCGTGTGCTGGACCATGAGCATAAGCTGCTGACCACATCCCTTCCAATCTGCAGCAGAAAAGGAGCCCGGCAGAGGCCTGGTCCTTGGTGTGCCTTTCAAACCTTCTTGCTTGCAAACCATACTAGACAAGCATTCATTAAAGCACCTTTCATTTCAAGCATTTCAACAAGCATTCCCTAAAGTGTGTGCCAATCGGGGATCCAGCCCTGGGATGGCGATGTGCTCCGCTCTCTGTGTGCTCACCCCTCTCTCGTGGGCGGCTTTCCAGGCTGCAGTGTGTGGTGGGACTGTGCCCTGCAGCCTGGAGCTTTCTGCTGACCGTATCCCTCTCTGATTAGGGGGTTTGTGAAACTCGAAGGATCCTTCAGCATCCATGCATGCATGTAGTCTTGGACTGTTGCCTGGACCGTGTGTGCACAGCCAAAGTGAGCCAGATACACTCAGGAAAAGTCCAAGCAGTGGAGGGCCAGTTTCATTTCCTACCACAGACAAAGGGAGAGTGAAATCATATCCCTTGAATTACCTCTCATTTACAAAGGAGACTTAGTCAATTACATTAAAAGATAGTAAAATTTAGCTAGTCACATTTCATAACAGTTGTATGAAATAGGATAAGTGCACTATTAAACACCACCTGAAATATGGAAGGGTCCCTCCCTGAACAAAAGGAACAGGTGGCATTTATTATAGCATGGACAGAATCTTGGTGACTTCTGCCTGGCTCCCTCTGGTGGCCACGAGCTGCTACTGCCCTATCCTCACCTTGCCACAAACCAGTACAAAAAGAGCATTGGGCCAGGCAGCTAGTGCTTTTGTAGCTGGAGTGCCTCCTGACTCCTCCTCGTACAAAGCTAAGAGCTTGAGTATGGGCAGTCCCGTTAGAGCGAACCACCCTGGCAACTAGAGCAGGGCAGACTCCTGGCCCTCTACCTCCGTCCTTCTCTAATTGACCTGAGGACAATGACATCACCCTTAATGGTAGCTTCATGCCCACCTAAGTTACCCAAACAGCGGTGGGGACATGAGTCAACTGCTGAGTTGTATTTTTAGCTTGCAGTAGGGGGAAAGTTTGTTTTGAGACTTAGTGTTAATTTTGGAATAAAAACTCACTCCCTTTGCTACCACCCAGGGAAGCTTTCAGCAAATAAACAATCTAATACACATCTGCAAGAAGTGCAGGAACTTCCAGCAGCAGTCCACCCGACAGCCTGCCTGACCCGACACTGAAGACCTGAATGTCCTGGGCCCCACTGCCCCTGACTCATGGCCTTCCTGACTTTATTTTGATGCAAAGAGCCAAGAGAATTCATGGAACTTTCTGGCATGATTCTGATGTCCTAAGCAAACTCCAAATGAGCCCCTGTTACTGGAAAGAGAAGTGTCAAGGTTAATTCTGCTTCTAGAAGAAGAAAACAAGTTTTTTGAGGTTAAGAGGTGTGGGGAAAAAAACTTGAAATACTCTTAGACTCATAGAGAGCAATATGGTGCTTCTAGATCTCATTTTTGTCACCGTACATGGATAAGAGGGTCCCCCCAACACAACATCCCTGGACTATGATACAGTCTGGCCGTGCTGGCCACTTATTGGTCTGGTCTGTGCTGACCGCTGCGTACTGAGCAAAGTTTGTGTTGGCACAAGGCTGGCTCTGAAATGACGCCAGTGTTGGTGATGGAATTGTGTAACTAGCAAGACACTGTGTAGGTGCGGGTCTCTCATAATCATTACTCCTCCTGGACATATGTGGCAGATCATCTAAGAGCTTCCCATTGCAAGTTGTGGTGGATTCCCTTCTTTTCTTCAAGAGAGCTAGCAAAATTCACGAGACACCAGCAGCTTGCCAGAGTGACTTAAAGTTTCCCCTTGATAAACAGATGGAGATTGAGGTCCAAGTTAACATCTAACTGGTGCGTGGGATCGCTCCAGACTTCACTCGCAATGCTGGGTTAGCTAGCACCTTCCACCAGGGCATTTCCAAAAATTGTGGAGGACTGAGCATATGAGCTGGAGAGTCGTGCAGACGTGAAAACCATGATGGAGGCTCAGCCTAATGTTTTTGGAACAGATTGTATGGGAGATTTGTGTTATTAAGGCAATTACTCAAGCCACAAGGGCTGTGGTTCCTGGAAGACATCAACAGGTTCAGGTCATGCGGACAGATTTAGATAGAAGCGAATGTGTCTTACGATGCTGGGGATATCCCGGCCACTTGTGACGTCAGAGGGTGAGAAGCTGTAGGGGTGTCTGTTTGAAAGGAGCCCAAGCTGGCCTTGTGTCACCGTTTGACTCTCTTGGGTGTGCTTTTCATATGTGTCCGGGCTCTCCACGTCAGGGGTTCTAGTGCAGCGGCCAGGCGCTCCGCGCTAGAGACAAGTGACTAGGCTGTGGATCTTGGCTCTACTCTTACAAGCTGTTGGATCTTGAACAAATTACTAAATGTCTCTGAGCCTTGGTTATCTCATCTTTAAAATGGACAGAATATTACTACTCATCTTATTGGATGGAGAATAAAATAAGATGACGCATGCCTGGCACATAAAACTCAATAAATGTCATCTTTCCTCAGTGTTGTTATTCTTACTATCCTTCTCATTTGGAAGTGGTTGGTGATCAACCCAATTCTTCTCTTGGTGGTGTCAGAAGCAGATGAACACCTAGGGAGGCAGTTTTGTGTGCCAAAAGCAGCAGTTGGATGAGAATGAGTGGAGGCCGACCTGGCTGCAGTCAGCAGGCGTAAGACCACCCCCGGGCTCCGTGTCAGGGAAAATGGATGGTGGGATTCTCTGATTGTTCATAAGCCCCCATCCTCGCAGTGAGGGCTTCCACTCCAGGAGGGAGGGAAGAAGGAGAAGAAGGTGAGCTAGGAGGTCACCCACATGGGTCCTCAAACCCTGGCAGCACAATCCCAGGGATCGTGAGCTTTCTCCGAGATCTTTTCCCGTCTCAGATTCCAGCTGATGTTTCCAACAATCAGAATGTTTTCAGTGTTTCAAAAGGGGCCATCCCTGAAAGATAACTCCAGCATGGGGACTCGACTCCCTTCTGTGTGGGGGGCTGTCCACTGCAGCCTGAGCCTAGCACTGGGGAGGACACAGAGAGGGAGCTAGTGGTGCTCACAGCCCAGGCCTCTCTCCACTCTCGGAAATAGGAGGGTGCACAAGAGGATCCTCGGTTCTCTCCAAACTTTCATATTCCTCGAGTTGAGGAGAGCAGTCCAGAAGCTGGGAGGGAAAGAGTCTACTCAGGCCGGGCGCAGTGGCCCACACCTGTAATCCCAGCACTTTGGAAGGCCCAGACGGGAGGATCACATGAGGCTAGGAGTTGGAGACCAGCCTGGGCAATAGTGAGACTCCATCTCTATACACACAAAAATAAATAAATAATCAGTCTTTCTTTTCCTTCTGTAAAACTGCCCCAAACTGTACAGAACTAAAAAGTATCCAAACGGGGGTCTGTATGGCAGAGAATGCGCAGCCCGCCACAATTTTTTCAAGACTATAAAGGAATGAGGAACCCTCCTCGTCTCTTCTGTAAGGCTCAAGGGTTCCCTCGCCTTCCCTTTCAGAGTAGAAGCAGTGCAGTCACGGCGGTGCGTGGCGGGTCAGTGACTAACGCCTGGGTGATTGGGACTCTGCATCCAGAGCCCTGGGAGCCCGGTGGGGATGACAGTGAACCACCACACCAGGTGAGGACATGCAGATGCTACACGGCAACATCCAGGCCTGTGTTCCTTCCTTGTCTCCAGCTAACTGTTCCCAGACCAAGTAGAGATGGTGGCTGTCACCGGTCTTCGTCTTTGTTTTAGGATAGTTCAGTGGAGAGCATTCGGGGTTGGGGGACAGGAAGGTGGGAGAAAACAGAGGCCTGGGGAAGTGGGGTAAGTCCCTGTCCTCATTGCATGCTCTGGCTCGAGCCTTCCCCGGGGATGCCCAGAGGGGGGAGGTGTGTGTGGAGCTTGTGAAACCACAGGATGAACTTGACCGGCCTTCCTTGAGAGTTCATTTTAGTGCAGGATTAGGCAAGGAAATGCTTTCATGTGAAAACCAGGAAACTCAGGTATGTTAGGACATGAAATGTAAAATATATACTTATTTTTAAAAGATAAAACTGGGATCTTCAAAGGAATTATAGGGTGAGGAAGAAGGACTCTGGGGCTCTGTGCCCCAAAGCTGCAGGGCACATTTTGAATCTGCTGTGCTCTGGGAATTGCGAGTGAGGGCAGCCACCGGCTACATCTCACCGCTTGGGTCAGGTCCCAACAGGGCTGCTGCTGCCCAGAGAGTGGGGGACCCACAGCCAGGTGTGTCAACCCTGCGACCTGTGGCCTGGGGCCCCCAGGAGAAGATGGGGAGGTGGGTGGGGGTATCACCGCCCCCAGCCCTGCCTGCCGGGATGAACCGAAGGGGCGGCATGGGCTCCTGTGATATTTGTCTCCTCGGCTGACCGAACGGTCGTTGGCCAGCTGCGCTCTCGTTTCCTACCCGCTGCCTCCTCCCCCTGCTCTTCTGCACAGCTCGGGCAGAAGCTTTTAGCCGTTTATTATTTAATCAATAGAGAAGAGAGAGGAAGAGGTTGGAAATCTGCCCATCAAGTCTTCAGAAAAAAATAACCCCTTGTTCTCCTTCATTTCCTCACACTTCAGCCCAGCCGTAAGTTTGGAAAGACCCAAGTACCTTTGGAGACGCACCAAATCATCTGAGATTTTGCTGTCTTCTTTCCTCCCTTCTTTCCTCTGTTTCTCTTTCATTTTCTCACCGGTCCCTCCGATGCCTAGCCAGGCTGAAACGTCCCCGCAGCATCCTTGCACTCCGTATGCAGAGCAGAAACTGCCTGCTTTCCCTGTCTGCTTTTTTACTTTTCCTTTTCTTATTCTCTTGCTGGGTGGGGGGGCCGGTGGAATTTACTTACTGTCTCGCCATCTCTGTTTCTTTCTCTTAATGAACAGTGGTACACAGTACATGTAGCATTTGCATATGAAATATATGTATATTTGCATATGCGTGATGCAGAACAGTGCATTACAAATGAATCGCTAAACCAGAGGGAACAAGTAGACAGACTGGGCCGAGCGCTGCTCTAGGACATCATAACCATCTCTCCTCTCCAGGGCCTCTGTGTTAAGGGCATTATGTGGAAATAGTGCATGAGGTATACACTAAGAGAAGTCTATAACTCGGACATACTGTGTGAGAGTCAACCACATTACTTTTTACTAATCCAAAAATGTTATATGTAGACCACTCTAAGAGTACATAACTGGCAGTTGCTTACTATGTGAAACATACTTTCCTGTTTATATACATGAGCACTGACTTTGCAATCAGACACACCTGCAATGTGTGTCTCTGCTCTTTCACACAACAGCCGTGTGACTTAGAGTAAATTATGTAACCTCTCTGAGCCTAGATTTTCATGTCTATAAAATGAGGGAGAATGACAATATCTACCTATTTGGAGGCTAAAATGAGAAATATAACAGAAAACACTTATCCTACGACCACTCAGTAAATCTTAGTTATTTGGTATTGCTGTAGACTGCTGAAGCCAATTTCGAGTGATCCGTAGAGGGATGAAACCCTTAATAAATCCAGCAGCCGAAACTTCTGCCACATGCATCTGTTCTGCTGACAACACTCCCTCCCCACCTCCCACCTAGTGACATTTGTGCAGCTCCATGGCTATTTCAGATAGGTCCTTGTGTTTATTCTCTGTGCCGGTGCATTCTGCTCCTTTGGGAAATATTGTCCCAGGAAGTTTATCTCCTATTTACTCCGGCAATTTTACTTTGCAAAACAGTAATGTGTGCTATCCACGAAGCTGTCCATCCCAGCTAAGTTGGTATCTGGACAATGACGGCATCGAGGGCAGTAGCTGGGGCTGGGGTGGAGGAGCCCAGTAGCTGCTAAGGGCAGGAACTGCACCTCCGGGGTTAGGACATTGTTGGTAGCCCTGATTGGCAGGTGACCTTATGGCAGGCCCCGCAGCTGGCATGGAAAATGGGGACAAGATCTGCTGTCCTCATGCTGCCTTCCCTGTTGAGATATGAAATACATAAAGCCAAGGCCACATGAGCTACTTTCAGAAGGTGGGGAAAGAACTCAGGCCATTTCCAGGTGCTGCCCAGGGATTGTCTACCAGGTCTTGTCGTGACCAAATAACCTGTCAGTGGAGTTTTCATAGCCACCTCCTCCTCAAGTTCCCAAGAATCCCAGGACTGGCCACCGCCTGATGCTAAGCTGCTCCTTGCCGGGAACTGTTTCCGGTTCCTTGGTCACGCCAAGCTTTGCTAAGTGCCCTTTTAAACAGCAACATAAAATGTAGACAGGAGCCAGCCTTTGCCTATTTCTCTCCCAAGGAAGCCTGAAAAGGAGATTCCACTCTCCCCTCACACGGCTGAACCCCACTCGTGTTTCCAGCTCATTGGCACGTGGGTGGTCCACCTGACTCCCCGCCACTCCCCTGACCCCTTTTCTCTTCCGTCTGTGCAGATCGTGGCCGCCATCCTAGCCATCGCTGGCATCGTGATGATGACCTACGCCGACGGCTTCCACAGCCACTCGGTCATCGGCATCGCACTGGTGGTGGGCTCCGCGTCCATGTCTGCGCTCTACAAGGTAGGCGCGGCAGCGGGGTCTCTGAGCCAGCCCCGCTTTCCTCGGCCAGGGCCTCTGGCCTCACTGGCTGGTCCTTTACTTTGGGGAGGCTCTGGTGGTGCCCGTGCTGGAAGCCAAGTGGTTGTTTTCAGTGCATGGGCAGATGGACACTTCCACAAGGGCAGCGTGGAGGCGTGCGGCCGCTCTCGGTCTTGGCTCTCCAGACCTTTCCATCGGCGGCCAGATACATGCAGCACTTGCGGACAAAACAGGTGGTACCTGCTGGGTTGGCAGAGTCAGATTCCTGACTTCACTGTGTAGACGGGAACTGAGGAGGATCAGGGCCCTGCGTGGCTGGCTCGGGGTTTGCTCATGCTGAACCTGGGGGGACCTGAAGACTTGAGTATCTGGGGCAGCTTTGTCCTGTAAAGCTTCGCCCACGTGGTTTCTGCAGCCGCCAGTGCTCGGTATGAATCCATATACATTTCAAGCACTGCCTTGTAGGCTAAATAAATAAAAGTACAACTGCTACTATGAAGATTATAAAATATTTTTGACAAAATGTTGGGAACCCTTGGAAAGCACTGCCCACCTGCAGGTATAGAGGAAACAGATTTTTTTATTCCCACACTTGGGTCCCTCGGTCTGTTCGCCCCCTGCTCCATCAAGCCCCCTGGCTGCGCCCTCTCCTCACCTCCTTCCTCCTCCTCTCTCCTTCTCCTGCGATCCTTAGTAGGAAATGCAAATGTTTTCAGGTCTCCGAGTTGGGAAACTGACCTGGAGGATTCAATGAGAAATGAGATTTTGGCTTTGAGACTTACCAGTCCTTTGTGGTGGATCCGGACAGGAGGACAGAGAGAATTAAGTACTGTAGAAAGTCATAAGAAATAGCATCTTGTGGCTCACGCCTGTAATCCTGGCACTCTGGGAGGCCGAGGCAGAGGATCGCTTGAGCTCAGGAGTTCGAGACCAGCCTGAGCAAGAGCGAGACCTCGTCTCTACTATAAATAGAAAGAAATTAGCCAAACAACTGAAAATAGAAAAAATTAGCCAGGCACGGTGGCATGTGCCTGTAGTCCCAGCTATTCGGGAGGCTGAGGCAGAAGGATGGCTTGAGCCCAGGAGTTTGAGGTTGCTGTGAGCTAGGCTGACGCCCCGGCACTCTAGCCAGGGCAACAGAGTGAGACCCTGTCTCAAAAAAAAAAATAGAAATAGCATCTTTTCCCCAGCTCTGTGAGTGCCTTGTGTTACGGTTTTCGGAGAGAAATAACTCTAGCTTCTAATCTGCCATCAGTTCCCTCCGCTTACTACCCACAGAGGAAGACACACACATCATGTTTTCCCCTCTGGAACACCTCTCACTGAGGCAACGTGATAAGCTAGCATCATTCTTGGACTTCAAAGCCACTGTCCAAATGCAGAAGACATTAAGAAGCAGCACTCTACTGTACTCAGCGAGCTGTGTGCTAACGAGGGGCAGAGAACACATAGAAACACAGTCCATGCTGAACACAGTATTCTGTGCAGACTTCTGTCTCCGTCTCCTCGACTGCCTGCGATTTGTCCAGAGGGACTGCTAGGTGGCAGGCTGAAAGCTATTTATTTCCCTTCCCGTACTTCCTGCACATCTGCCAGGAAATACCTGAACGAGTTGGGAAACGGCTGAGTGAGGAGGAAGCAGGAGAAGTGGGAGGGACAGCAATGCAGAGACTCAAACCAGACCACAGTCCCTGCACGCAGGTGGACTGGCGACTCCTGCATCTCTGAGCTCTGCTCCTGGCCACTGCCCCTCCCCGCCAAGCACCTGCAATGAGGTACAAACATGAGCAGGTACAAGAAAATAAATGTTTGGTGCCTTCCACTAAAACCCACACCATCCCTGGAATGGAGATGATGGGATGGAGCAGAGATGAGAACATCTCTCCACCTTTGATTTATAGAAAACGTCTTTGCAGCCAAAGCCCTTTCTCTTGGGGGTGATGGTGTTCAAATTGTTTTGCACAGGGTCATGGATCTATCATAGGGGTCCGTAAGAGGATGTGTAATCATGGCAGATATCTCTAATCAATGTAGTGTCATGAGCACAGCACAGACAAATCCAACCCAGTGCAAAAACCTGCTACTCTTGAAGATGCTCTATGCGTAGCTCAAGGAGCTCTCCACCGCCTGGTTACCGAGATTGGAAGATGTGTGCAGATGAGCACAGTCCCAACCCCACCCAGGTGACCCGGACTAGGGCATCCCTCCTGTGGGGCACCTCCTGCTTTACCAAGCGAATTCTTCTTCCCTGGCATCAGGTTGGGAGCTGAGGTGAGCCTTCATCCCTCCTCTGCTTTCTCCTGCAGGTTCTGTTCAAGCTCCTCCTGGGCAGTGCTAAGTTTGGAGAAGCCGCCTTATTTCTGTCCATTTTGGGTGTGTTTAACATCCTCTTCATCACCTGCATTCCTGTCATCCTCTACTTTACCAAAGTGGAATACTGGAGCTCTTTCGCTGACATTCCATGGGGCAACCTTTGTGGATTTTCAGTTCTCTTATTGAGTAAGTGGCAATCGCCCTGCCCAGCTCCCCCAGAAACCAGTGACTGACAGGGCACTCTGGACACCCGTGCCCTGAAGGAGAAAATGGGCTTATTGTTATTCTTAACTTCTCATTGTTGTTTAAGATCTTTGTGTTTCACTAAGTAGTCTTCGAAATGACGACACTGGATTCTAATTCCAGAACCAGAGTCACTGTGGTGGCAGCAATGGCCACCGCAGTGTCCTGCATGTCACCACTAGGATTAGCATGGCGAGGAGTTGGTAAATTCATCCATGCAGGTCTCTCGGAACGTCGCCTGATAAGTGTCAGTGCTCAATAAATGCTACCCGTTTTCATTATTATTAGCATCGTCGTCTCCATTACTCGATGTAAGTCTAGTGTTAGGCAGAAAAGCAACCAAGGAGATGCTTCACCCAGTTTCTGTCTAAAAACACTCATCCCGAAGCCCCTGCTCGTGGTTTTCCCAAAGCATTGAGGCAGCAGGGAAAAGCAAAGCTGATAGGCTCGCCCCAGCCCCGTTTTCTAGCTCCTTCTCACTGGTTACCTTTTCCAAATTTCTTTTCCCTTCTTCAAAGCTCAGGGAGCAGAGGGCTTGAAGTAGTCAGAGTGTCTGTCCCTAATCCCAAGTCCTGGAGTGCCCAGAGGAACCCCAGATTCACTGAATCAGAGCAGAGGGTCACTGTAGTTCCTGTGACTGCAGCCTCATCAGAGAAACCGGGGTCAGGAAGGCCGGCAAGGAGGCAGAGTCCAGGCAGTCATGAGTAACGCCCATTTCTTACATTCTCTATTTCAGCATTCAATATCGTATTAAATTTTGGAATCGCTGTTACGTATCCCACTCTGATGTCTCTTGGAATCGTCCTCAGTGTACCTGTGAACGCAGGTAAACGAATCTCTATGGCTTTCTCTATCTGCTGGTAAACACACACGCTCGTGTGCACACTCACACATGCTTACACACTCACACAGACACACTTGCACACACATACACACACTGTCACACACTCTCACATTCACACACACACATCCACATCCACACACTCTCACATACACACAAGTACACACATTCACACGTGTGCACACACACTTACATACACATACTCTTAACATATACATTCACGTGTATTCTTGCTGTGCCTTGTATAGAATGCATGTCAAACCTTCTGCAAAGAAAAAACAAACATTTAGGTAAAATGCTTCTGTGTGTCGTGTATGCAATATTTTCTCCATAACGGATTGACTGTCACGTACCACACCAAGACACAAAATACCTAAAGCCATCCCAGTTCTAACTGGGAACAGAGATGAATGTCATTAGTATTATTAATAAATGTAGAAAACTAAGTAGCAGAAAATACTTTAATTTCTGCAAGTAACTTTCTGGGGGAGAAAACGTGGTCAGGGTATGATGTGGACACACGCTGACCAGCCGCAGAAGCGGGAACATCGTTTTCCTCCACTCCGGGAAGAACGAGAGAGAGGGTGCTCAGGAACTTACTTCGTGTTCCCCCGGGGACGTGTTGCCACTGCACACAGTTGACAGCTCTCTTGAAAGCTTTGTCTTCTCCTGCCCCTCACCGCCTTCCTTTTCCTGACTCACACTGGTTTGAATTTGGGGTTTTCTTTCCAGAATTCCCCAGCCTCACCCCAACCTCCCTGTGCATCCTCCTCTCAGCCGGACGAGGGCTGCAAACGCCTTGTCCCCAGCACATTCATGCGGCTGCCCCGACGCAGCCTCCTCCAAAGCCCAGGCCACCGGGCTCTGCCTCCCAGGGAGTGGCTGCCTTTCTCCTGTTCACTGTGGCGTTAAACACCTGAAAGCACAAGCAAAGCAACTCTCATTTCCTGAGCCTTTTCCTGAGAGTTGATTTCTGACAGCTCCCATCCCAGTGTGCTGTCTGTGCCCCACATAGCCCCGGCGCTCGCAGCAGGACTGCCTCTTGGCAGCAGTGTGACAGACGCCAGGAGACCAGGCTCAGGCCCAGCACCACCGCGGCCCACCTGGAGGCCTGGGGTGCCAACTGATCAGCTCTGGGCCCGGGTTGTTTCCCCTGCAAATGAAGGGCTGCCTGCCCTTGCTATTTTGGTTGATACGGAACCAAATGAAATAATCTGTGAGACTTTCTGCACTTTAAGATGCAGAAAGCACCCAAGCTCCTGGATAGCTGGTAGAAAGAGGTCCAGACACTGCAGGCTTCTGAGATATAACTTCTCAACATACTCTCCTACATTCTTTGCACCTTTAATCTATAGTCACACCGTGTTTCTCTCTCAAGAAGGCAAATTCCAGGTAAGGCTTATATAGAAACCTATTTGAGCATAGGATATAGCCAGGTGTTTGAGAGATGAATCAAAATCATTTCTTATTACCTACTGCAGCATAAGAGAAGCAGAGGAAACTGCTGCTTGTCTAACGTGTCAGAGCAGAGCCCTTGCTCAACTTCTAGGACTCTCCCTGACATCTGTTCATGGGACAGGCTGGTTGACTACCTCCCTCTGTTAAATTAACAGAAGGTTTTGCCAATATTGAAAATTAAAATACAGTTGACAACAACAGCTCTCCTGGGACAAAATCATACTGAGGAGGATTCTGTGGTTCAGGGAAGACCCAACCCTGCCAGGAGGATGCCCCAGGCCCCGCCCACTCTCCAGGGACACGCATCCTGCCCTGTGCCCCAGCTGGGTGAGTAACCCCAGTGCTCTGTTTCCTACAGTGGTTGATCACTACACCAGTCAGATAGTCTTCAACGGGGTCCGGGTCATCGCCATCATCATCATCGGCCTGGGCTTTCTGCTCCTGCTCCTCCCCGAGGAGTGGGATGTCTGGTTGATCAAGCTGCTCACCCGCCTCAAAGTGAGGAAGAAGGAGGAGCCTGCGGAGGGCGGTGCAGACCTGGGCTCAGGACCTCAGAGCAAGAACAGGAGAGCCCGCCCTTCCTTCGCCCGCTAACGCCACTCCTCTGGAACTCGGTGGTGACGCCCTCGTGGTGATGATGGGGAGGTCTATTCCTGACGGGCGGAACCTCGGTTGGGTAAGGTGTACATACCTGTACAGTTTTGGTCATCTGCGGTAAGTTCTATGGTATTTATTGGCATGTCCAATTTGCTTGCACTTTTCCACATCAGACCTTCCACTTAAGGGTACCAATGTGACATGAAAGGGGAGAGAAGAACCGCTCAGCGCTTCATCAATGAATGTAAAGTGGGTTCGAATGGTCCTTGCATAGATCGTTTTGGAAGACTGACGTTCTTGACAAGCCAGGGCAAATGTTTTGAATCTTAGCAACCGAACATGACATTGTACACTGTGATTATTTTTTCAGCTATGGTAGGTCATATTTTGTTTTATACCAGAGCTGTACTCTTAATTTTAAGGAATTTCAATGAACCAAAAGATAACTGTCAATTAAGTTGGATGGAGGGAGGGAGGGATGGCTGGGTTGCGAAGAGGTGAGGCAGAAATGGATCATGGACATGGAAAACCATCAGAGGACAGGCTTGTGCCAGATAACAGGAAGGGACAGATAAGTCCAAGCCCCGGCTGGCCTGCTCTCACATGTCTGCGTAAGATCATGCAAGAGAAATTACAGTGCCTTCTATAGAATTTTTGTCTTTACCTATGTGAAGCGAGGTGACGTGATAAGTCACTGGCGCCGTCTTATAATTTAGATGTAAAAATCTTTAGAAACAAATAAAACTATATGTGTGTGTGTGTGTGTGTACAAAAATGGCAAAGCTGATGACCAGTGTATGTGGAACGTGGTCTGCGGTGTACAATATGCATATAAGGTAGATTGTGCAGGAGGGGGATTGCTGGTTGCTTTTACTTCCCGACCAAGACTGAACAATTATTTACTGAATCTGTAAACCTTTTTATGAAACTTTTAAGCACCAGGCTGTTTACTTACACATTTTACGTCTGCCAGAAAATTCTATCTGTGATAGATCTGTAAAGAGGGACGGGGGTTAGAGTTTACTATTTTTGAAGTTTACATTGTTACATATGAAATGGAAACATTATTTTGAAATGTTGTCATAACCCAATGGTGCGTTCTGTAACCATGGAGTCTTTTGTTTCTTGGGGAAAAGGGGCATTCATGACCTGAACTTTTTAGCAAATTATTATTCTGTTTCCATTACCTGTTTGGCCAAACAGATTAATAAAATATTTGAAAAAAGGTGTTGGTGTTGTCTTGGTGGCCACTTTGTCACTCTCCCACTACGCGGGTCCTGATGCAGCCTCGCAGCGTCTGTTCTTCTTCACCTGGACTTGCCTCCCAGCACGTTCCAGGCAGGTGAGCCAGCCCAACTACCCCAGGGGATGGAAACTCTTATTATAGTGTCTCCAGGCAGCTTGTTTCACTCCTCTTCTGCCTCCCTGTTCCTCTCGCTTCTCCTTCAAGGCACCTGCCCTCTTCTCAGCCCTGCAGGTGACTTCCTTCTCCCTTTCCTTTGCAGTTGGGTTCCTCAGCCCAGCTTACACTGGTCTCTTAGAGCCTCCCACAGAGGCAGTCCCAGTCTCTAGATCCACGAGGTCTTCCAGTTCAGTCCCCACAACCACCTGGCTGTCTTGGGCATCCTAACCTAATTCCGGCTTTATGGAGAATTTGATATACCCACTTTGGCGACATCATGTAGCTGTTTCAGGCACTCTGAGATACGGTGGATCTCATTCCAGAGCCGCAGAGGGCTGGGAACTACATGGTGGGGTGTGAGCAGAGAGGAGATGAGCGCCTCTTTAGTACACCTCCTGCCACCACCCACACCTAGAGCGTTTACACTCCATGCACCATTTGCTACATGGGCCCTGAAGACGGCAAATCTAGCTGTCCTGAGCAGAGAGCTCCCTACCCAATGTGTCCAGGTGTGTGCTAGGAAGGGCCCGCCAGGGCAGCAGGACCCTGGACCAGCGGTCTTCACCACCCAGTTGGGCTCCAAGCCCCAGGGAGCCAAACAAACATTTCCTTGGAGAGCCATAACATGAAGCGTCAGAAAGCCCTACTCTAGAGCAGATTCATTGTATTCTTCTGTTGGGCCTAAAAGACCATGAAGAATCAAAAGAATTGAAAGCCGGGGCTTGACGTGCTATTTGCACACCTATGCTAATAACGACAGTATTCACAGTAGCCAAGGGAGGAGGCAACCCAGGTGCCCGTAGACAGATGAACAGATAAAGAAAATGTAGCATAGCTGTACAGTGGAATATTATTAGGCTTTAAAAAGAAGGAAATCCTGACACCTGCTACAACATGGTTGAAGCTTGAGGACATTACACTAAGTGAAATAAGCCAGCCATGAAAGGACAAATACTATATGATTCCACTTAAATGAGGTCCCTAGAGTAGCCACATTCATAGAAACAGAAAGTAGAATGGTGGCTGCAGGGACTGGGGAAAAGGAAAATAGGGAGCTATTGTTTAATGTGCACAGAGTTTCAGTTTGGGAAGATGAAAAATTCTAGAGACGGATGGTGGTGATGGTTGCGCAACAATATGAATGTACTCGGTGCCGCAGAACCGTACGCTCAAAAATAGTTAAAATAGTAAATTTTATGTTAGGTGTATTTTACCACAATGAAAAGCAGACTGTGAAGGATGAGGGAAATAAAAAGGGTTACACTCTCTGTGGTCCTTTCAGGACATTATAAACCTGAGTGGATGTGGGAGTGGGTTCAGAGATTTCTTTCCAGAAAAAATGTAACCACGACTACAACCGCCACCCCTCCCAAGAAGACTTTCAGCACTGGAATGTGCTGCAGCAAACCGGGAAGGGGCCCAGAGATGGAAAATCCTGGAAAGGAGTTCCTGCTGCCGGGACATCCCGGTGGCTTTGGGAGGCAGGTGCCACACCAGCCCCACTGGGCAGTTGTCTGCCCTCTAGAGGCCAGTCTGGGTAGCACTTAAAATGTTTCTGTAAATCCAAGAGTAAAAGCAAAGCCAAGACTGAGGGTGCAAAGAGGAGACCAGGACTTCTGTCTGAGGATGATGGAGGCAAAAGGCTCCAGGCAGTCTCCAGCCCTCTTCTTTCTTTCACAATGTGATCATGTGGGACCAGAGGGCACGAAGTGACCAGCCAGCCACCTTGCCACACAGAAGCCAGAGCTGTCTCTAAGAACCCACGCTTGCTGGGCAGACCCTGAGCTCCTGCCCTTCTTGGCCCTTCAAGGATTAACACCATTAGGCGAAAGTAAATTGTGGTCCGAGACATACCACACTGGAAAGCAGATGTGTTTCTAAATCTAGCCAAGGTTGCATAACATGGAATTCTTTATCTTCGGTTTTGAAAACAAATGGTTTGCCCTAAAATTAGAATGTGGTGGTGGCTGCACAATTCTGAGAATGTGCCAGAACTCAATAACATACATGCTTGAAATGAGTGAATTTTATGATATGTGAATTATATCTCAATAAAGCAGTTTAATAAATAAATGGTTGTTTCACAAAATGAGTTAAAATTCCTTTACCCATATCTCACAAGCAAAGAGGCATCTGTTGGATTGTTTGTGTCTGGCTACCCAGCGTCGGATCCCTGTTTGATATAGCACTTTGCTGTTGTTGTGGAAGCTGAAGGGAACAGAATCTCCACTTTGGATCCACCACAGCATAGGAGAGGCAGGACGAGGTGAACTGGACTCCAAGGAACAGCCCAAGAAGGTGGCACTGACTGGCTCATTGCTGAAGTCCCTTCTGTGGCCCTGTGCTTCCCCATCACGGTTCTTGGTCTTTCCCAAACGATCCTTCAGCCTCAGAAAATCCCAAGAAGTGTTCCAATAAATTCTCTTTGGTTTAAGACAGCAAGACGCCATTTCTGTTGCTTGAGTCCAAGAACTCTGAACAACATTTGGGAGAAAGCTGGGATGGTCAAAGAAAAGTTGGACTTTTGTTTATTTGTTTATTTTTACTTTCTGGTACTCACACTTCTTGGAGCTGGGCTAAGTGTGGTCTAGCAGGACTTTTAAGTTGAATTGCTTTCAACAATGGATAAGAGCTGGGCGCGGTGGCTCACATCTGTAATCCTAGCACTCTGGGAGGCTGAGGCGAGAGGATTGCTTGAGCTCAGGAGTTCGAGATATAAAAGGGCAAAAACCTATTGAAAGCTAGAAGCTCTCCATTCTGAATTCAATGTTGAGTCTTGGCAAAATGTTTACCAACTTCCCTAGGCCTAGGAAACTGCAATCAACCTTGAGATACTCCTGTCCTGAGTATCTCTGAATTTCCTCCCCTGGTTCTGTATCTACCACATGAATTAAGTATCATTGCCTATTAAGCATTTGCAGGTATAAAAAAAACTCTTTGAATCAAAAATTTAAATCTCAAAAGAGAAACAGACAAAAAAGGGAAAGACGTGAAGTAAGAGTTACCAAAACTCAGAAAATAAATTGAAGAAAAAACAAGGTCATCTCAGAAATGAAAATTTTACAAAGTCCCTAAGGATAATAGATTTGAGTGGAGACTTCAACAGAAGAATGAGAAAAATCAAGAGAATTAAAACAAAATAAATGAATAAAAGGACCAAAAAGGAAAAAGCTATAAATATATAAGATCAGCAGAGAAAATCCAGCATTTCTAAAGTATGAATCTTTGAAGTTTCCTAAAAGGAAAACAAAACAATGGAGCATTATAAATATTTAAATTCTAATTCAAGAAAACTTTATGGAAAAAAGAAGAACTGAAACTATATAGAAAAGTCACAAATATACCTGAGAAAATTGACCTAGAATACTTAACTCCAAAACACATTTCTAGTAAAACCATTAGCTTTTAAGAAAAGAAAAAAAAAGGAAGAACAAAAAAGGAAAAGAGAAAAAAATCAGGTTGGGTTGGATAGCTCAATAATAACACAAAAAAAGCAAAATAACAATAGGGAAATATTTTCTTTTTCTTTTTTTGACAGAGTCTTGCTCTGTTGCTTGGGCAAGAGTGCTGTGGCTTCAGCCTAGCTCACTGTAACCTCAAAATCCTAGGTTCAAGTGATCCTCCTGCCTCAGCCTCCTGAGTAGCTGGGACACAGGCGCACAACACGACACTGGGCTAATTTTTTCTGTTTTTAGTAGAGACGGGGTCTCACTCTTGCTGAAGCTTGTCTTGAACTCCTGACCTCATGTGATCCTCCCACCTCAGCCTCCCAGAGAGCTAGGATTACAGGCATGAGAGCCACCATGCCTGGCCAGAGAAGTATTTTCTAAAACTTAAGAGAAGAAAAGTATGAGACAAAGATGTTATATACTGTCAAACTGTCCTTCAAGTATCATGCTATAGAGCAGGAGTCAGCATTTTTTTTTCTGTAAGGGACCAGAGTGTAAATATTTTAGGGTTTGCAAACCTTATGATCTCTGCGACAATTATTCAACTCTGTTGCTGTAGTCCAAAAGACATTGACAATTACATAAATGGAGGAGTGTGGCTGTATTCCAATTAAACTTTATTTATAAAAACTTTCTCAGCCAGGCATGGTGGCAGGTGCCTGTAGTCCCAGCTACTCGGGAGGCCAAAGTGGGAGTATTGCTTGAGCCCAAGAGTCCAAGCCTGCAGTTAGCTATGATCATGCCACTGCACTCCAGCCTGTGTGATAGAGCAAGACCCATTTCTAAATTTAAAAAAAAAAGACTTCCAGCAGGCCAGAGTTGGCCCATGGGACAAAGTTTGCTGACTACTTCTGCAGACTGTTGGGCTTGGCAATTGTCTGTCTTATTCAAGCAAGAAATAAAAATTTGATTTTTCTACCAAAACTGCTTCTACCACTTACACTGCTAATTAAGCCATTCTAAGATGTGGATACAGATTAGGGTTAACTGATTTACCCATATTCACTCATCATCATGAACCATTTAAAAATGAATATTCACAAATAGAATATAGCATAGCATGTATACATTCAATGTTCTGGCATTGGGTATTTGTGGCTCTTGGTATGCTCAGCCCTCCTGCAGCTTTTGTCGTGCATCAGCCCCCACATTCTTCATCACTCCGAAGGGCCAGGTCTTTCCAGGACCTTGGGGCTCCCACACAACAGATTGAAGTCCACGGACACTCACTCGTGTACTGCTATGAGCCTGGATGCTCACCAAAATTGGCATGCTTATTCAACATTTATTTAGCCTTTCTCTGATACCAAACATAGTGCTAGATTCTGAAAATAAAAAAAGCACAGAACTATAGCTTTCGAGAAGCATGGGCTAGACTGACACCAGCAAAATGGTGGGATGAGCAGCTCCAGGTTCTCATTTCCTAACAGAAACATAGAAAAACAAGCAGGAACTGTCAGTGTCAAATTTGTCAGAACTCTGGAAAGCAGGCAAAAGGTTTTAGGAACCAAGTAAGGACAGAATCAAGAAAAGTATATTTCAAAATGGCAGAAAATTCTTGTAACAATTTTACTTGCCCTTCTGCCATGCCCTCCCCAGCACAGTAATATTTTTGGTCTTGAAGCAGCAGCTGCTCTTGTTCCCAGAAGAGGACCCCAGTCCCTGACTCCAGAGAGAGGAGAGTAGACCTTTTTGTTAATTATTGTGTGTATCAATTCTAACTTGTCTAGGGGCTACCTGAAGGACTGATAGAAGGCACTCGTCTCTGTTTTGCTTAACTCACAGCTCAGGCTGGAAGAGTGATGAACATTATTGAAAACACCACAGAATGAACCAACTACTCGCAGATGCATGGGACAAAAGACCTAATGAACTCCAAGTAGGATAAATTTGAAGAGACCCTCCCCAAGACACATTATAATCAACTGTCAAGAGCCAAAGACAAAGGGAGAAATCTTTGAGACAAGAGAGAAACAACATGTCACATACAAGGGATTCTCCAGAAGATAATAGCTGATTTCTCACCAGAAACAATGAAGAGTGGAAGACAATGGGACGACAAAATCAAAAATTCTCTCTAAAAATGAGGATGAAATTAAGACATTCCCAGATAAACGAAAGCTGAGAGAGTTTATTACCAGTGTACCTGCCCTGCAAGAAATGCTGAAGGGGGTGCTTCAGGTCAAAATGAGAACATGCTAGACAATAACTGGAAACCATATAAAGAAGTAAACATTTCTGATAAAAATAAATACATAAGCAAATATAAAAGCAAATATTATTGTATTTTGACTTATAACTACAATTTTTATTTTCTACATGATTTAAAAATGCATAAAAATTATAAATTCATGTTATTGGACACAATGTATAAAGATGTAAGCTGAGGCAGCAACAACAAAAAGAGAGGCAGAATGGAACTACACAGGAAAAGAGTTTTAGTATGCTATTCAAAGTTAAGTTGCTATCAACTCAAAATATAAATTTTGGATGTTAAATGTAATCCCCATGATAAACACAAATAAAATATAGAATATGCACAAAAGGGAATGAAGGGAATAAAAATGGGTTCGCTACAAAAAAAAATAAACAAAATAGAATGAAGCAATGAGATAAATAAGGCACAAAAAATTGTAGAAGACATACAGAAAACAAATAGTAAAATGGCAGAAAAAGTACTTCCTAACCAGTCATTTCTTTAAATGTAAGTGGATTAAGCTTTCTTAAAAAGGGATAAAAATTCACAGAATAGATTAAAAAATGTAATCCAACTATCAGTCCAGAAGAGACTTACTTTAGGTCCAAAGACACAAATAGATTGAAAGTGAAAAGATGGGAAAAGATATTCCATACAAATAGCAATCAGAAAAGAGCTGTGGTGGCTACACTATCATACAAAATAGACTCTAAGTCAAAAACTGTTACAAGAGACAAAGAAGGACAATATATATTGATAGAAGGGTTAATTCATCAAGAAAATATAACAATTATAAATATATATGCACCAAACAACACAACACCCCAAAATTAGAAGCGACCATTGACAGAATTAAAGGAAGAAATATACATACAATAATACTACAATAATAGTAGTAGACTTCAATACATCACCTTCAATGATGGATAGAACATATAGACAGAATATCAATAAGGAAATGGAGGACTCAAAGGGAGTTATTGCTTACTGGGTACGAAGTTTGTGTTTGGGATGAAAAATTTTAGAAACAAATAGTGGCAATGGTTACATAACAGTGTGAATGTAATTAATGCCACTGAATTGTACAGTTAAAGATGGTTAAAATGGCAAATTTATGTTTTATCTATTTTACCACAATTACAAAAAAATATAAGCATGGGCTATTGATGGAGAGAGGTTAAAAAATAGATTGTGATAAGCACTATAAAGGTTATGTATACAAGGATAAGTGGTGTGGGGCTAGAATTAACTAATGTCTCATAAAGAAAAAGACCAGGCAAGATTTTGAAAAGGAGTGCCATTTTAGTAGGCATTTTCTGGGTAAATAACTTGGGAAAGGAGTACTAAGAACAGAGGAAATAGCATGGACAAAAATAAGAAGGTAAGAAATGGTAAGGCATAAGTTATAAACGGGTGACATGTAAGTTGGCTATTACATGCGGTGATGACACAGAGTTTTATTTGACTACACTGTAAAGGTATTTGCGCCATCTATAAATCAGGAAAAAGGCCCTCGCCACATGCAGAATCTGCTGGCACCTTTTTTTGAGACAAAGTCTTGCTCTGTCACCCAGGATAGAGTGCAGTGGTATCATCATAGCTCACTACAACCTCAAGCTCCTGGGCTTAAGCGATCCTCCTGCTTCAGCCTCGCAAGTAGCTGGGACTACAGGCATACACCACCACACCCAGATAATTTTTTTTTTTTTTTGTAGAGATGGGGATTTCACTCTTGCTCAGGCTGATCTCAAACTCCTGGCCTCAAGCTATTCTCCCACCTCAGCCTCCCAGAGTGCTGGGATTATAGGCATGAGCCACTGTGCCTGGCCACTGCCAGCACCTTGATCTTGGATTTCCCAACCGCCAGAACTGTGAGAAATAAATTTCTGTTGTTTATAAGTCACCCAGGCTGTGGTATTTTGTTATAGCAGCCTGAAAATATTAAGATACTTAGACTCTGTGGGCCTTTGAGATTACTTCCACTGCTATGGAGAGTTTTGGGATACAAGTACATAAATGAGAGAGAGAGAGAGAGAGAGAGGTGGAAGCACATACAGAAATATACATAAACAGTGCATAAAGTGTGCATGTATGTTAATATCTAAGACAGAAGATAAGGATGGAGAAATAAATAGGCCCCAGATCATGACTAGTCCTTTCAAATACCCACTTCTTTTCTAATTGATACATAAACTATGGCTAAAAGGAGTATATGCCAAACATCCCACTGGGGTGGTGTGTCTTCTTCACAAAGAACCATGATGGAACTCTCAGAGCAGGCAGCAGACATCTGTCTAAACGTTCCACAAAGAGCAGAGCTGGGGCAATTACACACCGCGAGAGCAGGTGAAGTCGAGCCGCTCCTAGAATCCCACCTGGGACTGTCCATGGACTCCGCTGGTCATATAATTAGCTAATGGAGTTGAGAGCAGGCTGCTTTCAAAAGAGAGACATGACCAGATCAATCAAGCAAGCAATAACACAAACAGCTAAGAATCAATACAGGAGGGCACTTTGGTTCCCCGACCAAGGTCTGGCAGAGAGTTTAGTGTGAATTTCTGATGAAAAGCCAGCAAGCAGAAAAGTCAAAACTAAAAATAGAAATTCTTTTAACTTTTATGGGAACTCGGAACTGTATACTAGATGTATGATTTTATTAACATTAGAATTAATAATAGATGTTTGCAGGAAACACTACACATTTCCAAACAACTCAACCACAGGGAATCCTAAGACTCTTTAAGGCCATTACCAGGTTATTTTCTACTTCACTTACAATGAACAAATCAATTCTAAAAATTCTGTGTATGTTAAAGAGCATATTAAGGACTCAATACATTTACCATTTCATCTGTAGTAGTCTGTCACTCTCATGTATAAGTCTGGAGATTTTTCTTTTTCTTTTCTTTTTTTTTAGAAACACGGTCTTGCTCTACCACCCAGGCTGGAGTGCAGTGGCATGATCACAGCTCACTGTAACCTCAAACTCCTGGGCTCAAGTGATCCTCCTGCCTCAACCTCCCAAGTAGCTGGGACTACAGGCATGTACCACCACACCTGGCTAATTTTTAAATTTTTTGTAGAGATGGGGTTTGGCTCTGTTGCCCATGCTGACCTCAAACTCCTGGCCTCAAGCAATCCTCAGTTCTGGGAATTTTTGTAAACATTTAATACTAAAGCCAGAACTCAATGGCACATACCTGTAGTCCCAGCTATTTGGGAGGCTGAGGCAGGATGATGGCTTTACTTCAGGAGTTCAAGTCTAGCCTGGACAATACAACAAGACCCCATCTCTAAAACTGGTAAATAAATAAGAATTTAATACTAAAAAATAAAGTGATTTCTTCATCATGTATGATGTTTTGCCATAATTCATTACTTTGGAGGTTCTACTTATTAAATGCAATATTCAACACAATTCCAGCTTGCCAATAAGAAGAAATAGCAGCCATTGAGATTCCACTGCCTTGCCCTTTCCGTACAACCTATACCAGGCCTCTGAGCATCTCCGAGTGGGAAACAGAAAAGATTCTTGAGAACTTCTTTAGGGTACATATTGACATGTATTCACTTACCACCCTGGTCACTGGAAAACCCTGATATAATCATTCTTTTGAGGCATAGAACACCATCTCTAGAAAGTCCTGTTTGAAATTCAAAACCAGTGTCTGGATAGAGCTCATATCACCCATTAATTTATTAAATATCTAAGCAGACTTAGCTTGAATAACTACCATGTAGTGTGCCTCTGAAAGAATGAGACATAGGGCAGCTAGGCTTTTTTTTTTCTTAGTCAGCTGTCTTGGTTCAAATTTATTTCTCACAGTTCTGGGAGTTGAAGGTCCAAGATCAGGGACTGTGGATTCTGATGAGGGCCTCTTTTAGGTAGCAGGTGGCTGTTTTCTCTGTGTCTTCTCACATGGTGGGAAGAAGGCAAGAGATCTCTCTGGGGTCCCTTTTATAAGGGCACTAATTCCATTCATGAGGCCTCCAACCTTATGACCTAGTCACCTCCTAAAGGCCCCACTTCCTAATACCATCACCTTGCAGGTTAGGATTTCAACACGTAAATTTTGGGGGAACAAAAACATTCAGATCATTGTATCAGTCATTGCTGCAATAATGCTGCATTCAAAAAAATCAGCTCACATTCAGTGGTTTACAAGAACAAGCAAGTGTTTGCTCATGTTCACTGGTCTGCAGGTGATTGCACTTTGGCTGACTTAGGCTGGGCTCAGCTAAGTGGCTCTTCTTGCAGATGAGAATCTATCTGGGCTGGGCACCAGTCTGAGGGTTGGGCTCGAGTCTGTCCATGCATGTTTATTCTGTAGAGGCAACAGCTATAGAGGATGCTGTTTTTGTGGTGGGTCACTGGAGTGCAAGAATCACGCCAAATCACGGGAGCACATTTGAAGCCCCCCGTGCACCCCATGCCCCTGGCCAAAGCAAATCACGTGGGCCATACCTAAGTCAGTGTCCTGAAAAAAAATACCCTGGCTCTAGTGGGTGTGGGAGGTGAGTGAATATATGCTGAATAATGTACCAATATATTGCAGCTGTTGTAGAAAAGGAGGAAAGTGAGTTTGAAGGGTTAGAGCTGTGGTGAGGGGGGGCTCTGAGTGGCTGGCGGGTGGGGAGTGGGCAGCAGAAGGGCATTTACTGTCAGAGAAGGCCTGCTTAAGCCAGCAATGCCCTCTGGTTGCCTATTATGTCACACAGAAATAAATTCTTCTAATGGTCATTATCCAATAAAGACACAATTGTTATAAAAATCAGCCTCTAGACCGGGGGCAGTGGCTCACGCCTGTAATCCTAGCACTCTGGGAGGCCGAGGCAGGCAGATCGTTTGAGCTCAGGAGTTCGAAACCAGCCTGAGCAAGAGCGAGACCCCGTCTCTACTAAAAATAGAAAGAAATTGGCCAAACAGCTAAAAATAGAAAAAAAATAGCCAGGCATGGTGGCGCGTGCCTGTAGTCCCAGCTACCTGGGAGGCTGAGGCAGGAGGATCGCTTGAGCCCAGGAGTTTGAGGTTGCTGTGAGCTAGGCTGATGCCATGCCACTCTAGCCCAGGCCAGAGAGGAGACCCTGTCTCAAA
>CAUYSK010096146.1:0-45093 GCA_963575035.1 Avahi laniger | reverse complement strand
ACATGACTGAACTGTGGGCTATAAACAGGTGAGCTGTATAGTATGTGAATTGCAGATCAATGAAGATTCTTTTTTTTTTTACAGTTGGGTCTCACTCTGTGGCCCAGACTGGAGAGTAGTGGCACGATCATAGCTCACTGCCGCCTCCAACTCCTGGGGGCTCAAGTGATCCTCCTGCCTCAGCCTCCCGAGTAGCTGGGACTACAGGCAGGTGCCATCACACCCAGCTAATTTTTTGTAGAGACGGGGGCTTGCTAAGTTACCCAGGCGGTCTTGAACTCCTAGCCTCACGCAATGCTCCAAACATGCCTCCCAAAGTGCTGGGATGACAGGCGTGAGCCACTGCACCCAGCTGATTTTTTTTTTTTTTAAATCTTCAACAGGAAGTCCAAGCGTGAAACAAAAAGCTGGGTGTGGGAGGGGTGTCCTGTCACTCAGCATGTCCCAGCCCCACCCTGTGGGCCGGGCCCCATGAGAAGGCCACCTCTTCCAGGAAGCCTACTCTGACCACTGCCCCAGTGCACACACCTGTAGCCCCAACGCTGCTCAGCACTTGGTGCAACCTCAGAGGGAGGGGACAGGGCCCTGCCAGGGCCCAGCTGGGGCTGGGTGTGGATGAGCCACGGGAGAAGAGGAGGAGGGAGAGGGAGGGGGATTATAGGAAGGGGGCACCAAGGGACACGGCCCCACAAAAGGCCACATCACAGCATGGCAGGTACCCAGGCCACAGGGGGACTCAAGGGACAGGCTGGACATGTCAACAGCTCCCTGGGGCCCAGAGGGGCAGGCTCCCTTCTGCCTGCAAGGGCTGCTCCAGAGAGGGCATGGTGGACCCAGGACGCCCTGTCGGCTCAGCCCCAGTTCACCCTCCACCGCCCAGGGCTTCCTGTGGCCCTGAGAGCCACGGAGGAGGGTCTCGAGTCAATCCATGGCAGCACATGCTGAAGCCATGGGAGGCAGCATGTGCCTTCGCTTCATAGAGGAGACTGCGGGGCAGGGCCAGGCTGCTGTGTCTTCTGACAGGGACAACCTCGAGCCACTGTCAGGCCCAAGGTGGACGCTGAGGCCCCGACCCAAGAAGGTACCCCCTCCCCAGATGCCAGGGCTGAGAGAGGGGCCTAGACACAGCTGCCTGGTCTCACAGGCTCCTGGGTCCACCACCTCAGGGACGCCCAGGCCAGGGGAGGGGCAGAGGCCGGGCACTCGGACGCGCAAGGCCATTAGTGCCGGACATCTGCATCGTGAAGGTGCCTCAGCCCCTGCAGCTGGACACTGAGGGCGAACCTGCCCCTCACAGCCCCAACCCACCCTCTGACATGCCCCCTTCTCAGTGAGGTCCAGGACAGTCACAGAACCCTCAGGGCCCACCCTGCCTGCCTCCCCAGCACCCCAACCCCACCCCAGGCTCCACGCACAACCCCAGCCACACGGAAGGAACAGTGAGGCCAACCCAGGGGCTCAACCCACGTGTAGTCTCCTCTGACATCGGGAGGGGAAAAGCCGCCCCAGAGGCTCATCCTGGGCAGGCTGCACCTGCACTAAAGGCGGGACCTCAGTCCCAGAACATCGCCGGGCTGGCCACGGCCCCGGGCTCGGCAAGCACCACCTGCCAGCGCTGTGTCTGCTGCCCGAACCCTTGTTCTGCACATGGGGAAACCAAGGCACAGAAGGAATCCCCTGCCCCCTGCCTTCACCATTCAGGCTGACTAGAGCTCCAAGCGCAGGGCCTCCCCGGGGGTCCACCATGCAGGTTCCCAGGCCCTGTGCCGAAACAGCCTGGCCAGGAGGGGCCTTGGGAAATGTTGTCTGATGTGCCCCCCACTCCCTGGATACACCCAGGGAAGCGGCAATGGGCATGGGGCCCCAGCACCCACGGGCCCCGCCCTGCTGAGGTCCAACGGCCACACACACTTAGATCCACATGCTGAGGCGGGGGTGGGGGGACCCCAAGTTACCATCGAGTACAACATGTACTATTTGGGTGACAGGGACACTAACAGCCCTGACTTCACCACTATCATTTCACCTATATAACCAAAACCACTTTTACCTCTAAACCTATTGAAATAAAAAATAAATGTAAAAAACCCAGACGCTGAGTGGGGAGAGAGGACAGAGTCCCAGGAGCTGAGGGCCACCCGGTCTACACCACCTGTCCCTGGGAGTTTGTTCTGGTGTCCGGTGTGAACAGGACAGAAGTTAGTTTCTTTTTCAAATAATTAACTCAGGGTCTCCCCCAGGCACTGGGGACACTGGGGCCATCCTGGGCACTGCAGGTGCTGAGTAGCATCCCTGCCTCCACCCCCCCATGCCGGGAGCACCCCCAGTCGTGACAACCACAGATGTCGCCAGACACTGCCCAAGTGACCCCTGCTGCCCTCCTGGAGCCCCACTGCCCTGCCCTCCAGGGCAGCCCCTGCCCCGGTCCCAGCCACTAGGTCACTCATGGGATGGTGTCTCCAGACACCCCTCTGGGCCAGGCGCTGGCTCCATGGCCTCTGTCCTGTCCAATGGCCACGTCCAGTGCAGTGGCTCTGGCACTCCAAGGACACTCCAGTCACTGGTGGCCCCATCCACCTTTAGGACCACCACTCTGTCCATGGAGTCACCTGATGCCCCACCAGCTCCGCCCATAAACTCCCAGCGCTTCCCAGCAGCCCAGCACTCTCTCACGGGCGCCAAGCACCACCTGCCCCCCCAACCCGAGCCTCCTGGCTTCCGGCCGACAGGCACCCACACGCCACTGCCACCTGCCCCACTCTGCTTTCCAAGGTGCCCAAGGACAAGCAGGAGACAGCCCAGCAAAGCAGTGTGAGGGCTTCTTTGTCCCCTCCGAGCTTCAGCAGGGCAGCCAGCCCTCACGCTGTCCTGGGGATCCAGGGGGTGAGTCAAATCACCCCTCCCCCAGCACCAGGTCAGGTCTCTCCGGTGCAGGCGCATAGCTGGCTCCTCTCAGAGCCCATTCTCCAGCACCTGCTGTTCGCCCAGCCAAATAAACACTCACTAAGCTCCTACCTGGGCCAGCAACCGGGGATCAGAGACAGGTACGGGGCACCTGCCCTAGAGGACTGCACCGGGCAGCTTCAGTGTGTGCAAAGGAACGTTCGGGACGCCTCACGGGAGAAGGGCGTGTGTGCATGTGGGAATGCGAGCTCAGCTGTAATCAGCAGGTCCCTGGGATGCCACATGGACACAGAACCCAGCTCCAAACGAGACCAGAAACGGCCAGCACAGACCAGCACCACCGCAGTCAGATTCCCAACGCGAGCTGACTGCGGCTTCACAAGGTCAGAGCCCGAGCTCTGGAAACTTCCTCAGACCTCTCTCCACCCGGAGACAACTTCAGTACTTTTGACGGCACTAAAATGTCTGTTGAGCCAACGGGGCCCTGGATACATCCAGCCCCTGCCCCAGGACTGGGGGACTGTCTGGTCTCGGGTGGCCTGGACTCCGACAGCGCCAGCAAAACTGTGGCAGCTTCAAAGCTGAGAGCAGAAATTTATTTCCTGGGCTGGGTGCGGTGGCTCACGCCTGTAATCCTAGCACTCTGGGAGGCCGAGGCGGGCGGATTGTTTGAGCTCAGGAGTTTGAAGCCAGCCTGAGCAAGAGCAAGACCCCGTCTCTACCAAAAATAGAAAGAAATTAATTGGATAACTAAAAATATATAGAAAAAAATTAGCCGTGCATGGTGGTGCATGCCTGTAGTCCCAGCTACTTGGGAGGCTGAGGCAGGAGGATCCCTTGAGCCCAGGAGTCTGAGGTTGCTGTGAGCTAGGCTGACGCCATGGCACTCACTCTAGCCAAGGCAACAAAGTGAGACTCTGTCTCAAAAAAAAAAAAAAAAAGCTGAGAGCAGGCACAGGGACCCCTCTACAAGCCGGGGTCCCTGGCAAGCTCACCCCAAAGTTCTAACAGGTCACAGCTCTGCATCCCCAGGCCCTGAGATAACACAGGACCAGACCTGCCTCTCCCCACTGCTGTTGGGCAAAACCACCCCCAAACATTCTTTCTCTCCAAGAGAAGTTAACGCCAGCGAACTCCATGCAAAGGCAGACGACAGTGCCCTTTCCTCTGCAAATCAATAGCTTAATGCTCTCACTCTGACGTCAACAAACTCTCTTCTAAAAAAAATAAATAGAAAGGTCTGCACTTTGCAAATAGGCTAGTCTCCTCTAGCTGTGTGCTGATTACACACTGGTTTCATTAAAGGGGACCAAAGCGCCCTGTGCAAACGTTCAGATCACAGTGTTTATACCAAGAGAGGACCGGATACAATTTCAAATTCTACAAGTGAGAAATCTTCCGGAGCCAGAGGGCAGGATTATGTGCAAAAGCGACTGAGAGGAAGTAGCTGGAAGTGCAGGTTATAAAATCAGACCTCCGATGTGATCTGAACTGTGCAAAACAGAACTCACAGGAGGAGAACACCAGAACGTGGGGGTGTGTGCCGTGGGGGTCTGCACCATCTTCTCTGTATTTTCAATGTTTCATACAGGGACTATATCTCTGCCCAGAAAAATGTAAGAAAAACAACATTTAAAGAAGGAAAACCTAAGCCCTCGGCAAGGACACAGGAAGCGCTTCTGCGCAGAGAGGAAGCGGTACCTTCCGGGTTCCCTGCCAGTCACTCAGGGAGGGACCACGGAGGGACACTGGGCTGCTCCTCACAGGGACCTGCCATGGGCCATGGAGGTGACTTGTTGATTAACCAGAGAGAAAACAGGAAGCAGAGTCATAAAAGCCACTCAAGCTTGCAGAGAGGTGGGGAGCAGCCACCACAGCCGCCTAGAAACAAAACACTCACAGAAGTGTGGAGTCCTGGGACCCCTGCCCTTCCCTGACCCTGCACACAGGAAGGAGCCACCGGGACAGCAGGTTCCTGGGCATGGTCCTGGCTCCGAGCAGGGACAGAGCAGGACCCCGCGGCCCAGTCTCTGCTGGTGCTTCTGCAGTAAGGCACAGGCTGTCTAGGCACCCAGGGGATGGAAGCCAGAGGAAGGCGGCTCAAAGTGCAGGTCAATAGAACGCCTGTACATGCGTGTCACAGCAGCATGGTTCGTCTCCACCAAGGGCAGAAACAGCCCAGGTGCCCATCAACACACGAGCAGATAAGCACACGCGGTGCATCCATGAACTGGAACATCACTCAGCCGCAAAAAGGGACGAGGCTCTGACACAGGCCGCAGCGTGGATGGACCTTGAGGACATCATGCTCAGTGAGAGAGGCCAGACACAGGACACACAGTGTGTGACTCCATTTATATGAAATGTCCCCAACAGGCAGATCCACAGGGATGGGACGTGGATTCATGGGTACCAGGAGCTAGGGAGGAGTCAGGGTTCCCGTGTGGGTGATGAGAATGTTCTGGAACTAGACAGGTGATGGCTGCACAATTCTGTCCATGTACCGAATGACACTCAATTGTACATTTCAAAAGATGAACTTCATGACATGTGAATTACATGCTAATGAAGTTGTTAAAAAAAAAATCAAGTCCGGTTTAGTTGACACAGTGGATGTGGATCCCGGCGGCATCGCTGTGATTCCCTGACACCAGCTACAGCCGGCACCCCAGATTCCTGGGTGAGGAATCGGCGTTCCACACCTGCCCTGGCCTGGCAAAGGTACCGAAAGCCCACTGTGCACCCAGATTGGCTGATTGCCCAGCCCAGACCTCCAGGCAACTGACCCGTCACCCCCCAACCCCGGCTCCCACATCATCTCAGTCACGCCTCCATCTGCCAAGGGACAGGCACACACGAGATGCATGAGGGTAGTGGCTGGTGTGGGCGAGTGCAGGGGGACAAACCCTGGCCTCCTCCGGCGCCTGCCAGGCTGGGCCTCCTGGTGGAACCCCTCCCGACATGGCTGGAAGCTCACAAAGGCCGCCTGGGACGTTCTGTTTGCCAGGAGAACGAAAGCTGACAAAGTCCAGGGCTCTGGTTCTCAACACACTAAAATCTGAACCGTTTACCACCCAGATCCCAACGTCCCCCAGTCAAGGCAAAGGCGGTGTCCGGTCTCACCCCGCACTTTACTGAGCTGCTGTCTACCTCCCAGCGAAATGTCAGATGGTCGCCCAAGGCCCCTGGTGGCAGCAGCACGGCCAGGGACGCTCTGGCCGCACAGAGGCACAGGCGCGAGCTATTCCCGCCAGCCGCCAGACACTGAGGTTCTGGGAGCCGCCCGGAGGGCTGAGCACCGTTACCTCACGTCACTTCCCCAAATGGCCAGGTGCGTCCATTATAAATGACATTTGACGCAGGTAAAGATGCATCCCTCGCCCCACAGAGAAAGGCTGCAGAGCCGCCCTGAGCTACGGCAGCCGTGGCTGGGCACTCTGGGCCACTGAGGCCGGTGACCGCCATGAGCACCACAGGCCATCTCCACACCAGCTTATCAGACACACACGCTCCCTGTGACCCAGAAACTCCACTTCTGGTGACACAGCTGTGCCCACCTGTCACGCAGCGTGTGCACAAACTCCCTGAAACAGCAAGTGTTCGGGCAACCTGTCAACAGCTGTCGGACAAACTGTAGCCGGGCCTCTGTGGAGCAAAGGCCTTGGGGTGCACTTCATGGATGGGGACAGTCCTCCCTTTGGCAAGAAGGCGGATCTGGCTCAGGCTGCAGGAGGGGGGGTCACAGAACTGCAGCCCAAAGCTGGGCCACGAGCACACAGGGATTTTTACATTTCTAAACAGTGGGGCGGTGGGGACATCAAACAGCAATATTTTGTGAGCGGTGACAATGATATGAAATTAAAGTTCCAGCATGCTGGAATGAGGTGCCATGGGACTGCAGCCACGCCGTCCACAGTGCCGATGGCTACTGCTGCACAGTGACAGCAGGGTGGAAAAGCTGTGCATACGGCAGGCCGGGTGCATTTACTACCTGCCCACAGTAAGTGCTCATTGGTGAGAAAGGGGGGACATGTGTGTCCTGATGCTTTCTGGTACTTTTCTACTTCATAGTAAGAACGGTTAGTTTTCGCCAGCGAGAGGTGACAAGGCAGACTGCCCGGCAGCCTTCCCGGGGAGGAACAGGAAGGGCCGAGAGGCTGCCCGCTGGCTCACTCTGCCCCTGACAACCCCCTGGCAAAGGCCTGAAACATCACGCTCTCAGAAGCAGCTTCCCACACGTACTGGAGGGCTGGACTCCACTACGAGAGGGACAATTCAAGTTGAGTTTATTAAGCTTCTCACATACAAAAGAGCCTTTTTCCCTGCAGCTGGCTGGCAGTGAGGCTGGCTAGTGGGCTGGATCTTGGGGCTTGGGAGTGGACACGCTGTTTTCCTTTTGAGAGCTCGCAGGCCCCACCCGCACCTCCTCAGGCCTCCAATCAGGACTTGGGACAACGGACGCCCGGCCCCCTGGGCAGGCGGGTCCACCCGGCAGCACCTGCTGGGGGCCAGTGAAGGAGGCGTGGTGGCTTCCCATTCACAGCTGCAAACCTCTGGGCCCCAAAGATGGGGACAGGACAACACAGGTTCCACCCTTAACTCCAAGGAGGGGCCTCCCAAGAGGCAAAGCCCTCACACATCCAGAACTGAGCCACTGAAATCCAATGCTGTCCTCCAGCAAGAACCTATGGCTGATTTCAAGGTCTCGGGTGGTGGCGGCACAGTCTAATGCAGGTTCCACCTACCACTCCATCCCTCTGGCCTCAGTTTCCCCTCTTGTTCTTCTGTTGGGCAGGGGTGAGACTGGAGTCCTTAGAGCCCTTGGGCCTATTTGCGCCAACGTCCTCGGGGACCTCCCAGCAGCTTTGGGTGCTCACAGGAGGGCTAGGAACCTCCACTGACCATCCAGGAAACCCAGGGACTCAGACACTTGCTGTCCAGTTTTGTCCCAATGACAATATCTGCGGTGAAGCGTCCTCTTGCTGACCTTGCATGTGCATTTGCCAAAACCCACACTGCGTGTTCTGAGTGGTGCCTTCCTCATGGACACATTGTGCCCCCCTCCCCACAGCAGGCCCCTGGCCGACACATCCTCTCCGATGCCACAAGCCCCAGCGTCCGGGCACCACTGCTAGTGTGCACACTGAACCCTCTCGACTCTGCTGCTGCAATGTGACCCCCTGGGCAGGTTTATCCCTGAAGACCCCCAGAGGACAGAGGGTCCCATGGCTTCCTCCTGGGCACTGGAAGCACACGGCCACCGGGACTGGGGTGCTGATGGACAAGCTCCTCAGGGAGTGGCAGCGCACACACCAGGTGCACAGCCTAAGGGGCCAGAGGCGCACAGGGTGCCAGGGCAGCCCCATTGCCGCCTCATCTGGCCATACACCCCGAGAGCCCCCAGCTGGCTCCCCAGGCACCTCAGACGTGTCCTACCGGCACCAGAACACAACAGGCCAGAAGCTGACTCCACCCCGGCAGCTGGGGCCAGCAGGAGCAGAGACCAGCGAACTGTTCCAAGCTAGGGGTGGGGCCAAGGACCTGGGAGTTGAGGACGGCCATGCCACCAGGCAAGCATGAAGGGACGTGAGCAGCTCTTCCCAGACGGCACCCAGGAGACAGAGCCCCCCCTCAGTGCCCACACAGCCAACAGAGGTCAAAAACCGGCAGCCCGTGGGCCACATCCTCCTTCACGTGCTTCTAGACTAATGAGAAAAGTGACTCAGAAGTCAGCATGTAAGCCTGGATTCCTGACTCCTAGGAGTGAGGCTGTGGCTGCCTCTTGGGAGGGCACCTGCTGCCCCTGGCCCCTTCACTCCCACCGTGCACCTGCTGCCCCCAGGACCAGCTCTGCCCAACCTAGCCAACCCCCAGCGCACAGAGAACTGACCCACTGCCCCAAGACCCCTGGCCACGCCTCCCACGAGTGTCCACACTGGGCACCAAGACTTTAAAAACCCTCACGGGAACACATCTGCCTTCCCAGTTGGTCCCATTTTAAACCCGACTGTTCCGGCTCTAGATTGTTCTGGCTCCCGACGTGGTAACTTTGGAGCCTGTGTCACTCTGGTTTTGGCCCAAGTGGATGTCACGGCCCAAATGCCAGTCAGACTGAGTGAGAGTCCGCCAGGCCCCTGGGAAGGAGGAAGGCGAGAGCTGACATGGGCAGCAGCCCCTCCCAGGACCTCCTCCCAAGGTCACATCCATCCCTGCAGGGTGTCCCTGCCAGTACCAGGTCTAGCCCAGTTGATAAGGTCCTTTCTTGGAAAAGGAAGGTGAAGTTTCAAAAGTTAAGAGGACTAAGAGAGTGGCAGGGGCCTGGGCAGGGCGGGTGCAGAGTGTCTGGCATCGATAAGGAAGGAGTACCCCCAGTGCCCTTGGGAGGAGCTTCTCAGCCTCAGATCCAGATGTGTCTCGGTTGCCCAGGGTGGGGCCCGAAGAAGTGCTGAAAAAGTAAGGTCATCCGCACCGTGTGGGGATGGTAGCACAGAAAGCAGATTCCCCCCTTAGGGAAGGGCACCAGCGCCTGAGGCAGGGACGGTTCCAGTGCCACAACCCAGGCCTGCCAGAAAGGGCTGCGTTTGCCTCCTGCTGACTGATAAGCCGGCACAAACCATTATTTTTGGCAACCACAGGGTTCCCCTCCAACAGGATCAACAAATCACATTCCGCCTGGCCCTGGTAAGGGCCTCACACTGCGCCGAAAACCTGCTGGCGGCGGAACACAAACTCTCAGGGCCCAAACACACAAGAGCTGGTTCCTCTGGGCAGCTATGTTCCCTGGACAGCCGGGAGGGCCAAGCGGAAGGACGCGGGTGGCGCAGGGGGGTGCTGCTACCGGGGCATGTCAGCCGGCGTCCAAGAGCCCAAACACACCCGCGCCCCGCTGCAGCGGCAACTGACCCCGGCTGGGTGAAAGTCCTCGTGCAGGTTTTCCAACCACACTTCCCTTGGCACGGAGGACACGGGCGCTGCCCTGTCAGCTCACGTTTTAATAAGGGGAAGGAAGGGAGGAGAGGAGGAAGGACAGACAGAAGGAAGGAAGGGAAGGGAGGAAGGAAGAGCAAACAACCCGCCTGGCATGGAGGCCAACCCCAGCAAGCCCCACTTACTTCTTCACGTTGGCCTCCCCGTTGGGGATCCTTCGCAACTTCTTCTTCTTGAGAATCTTCACCGCCCTCCGGCACAGCGTCTCCGAGTCCAGCACCTCCTTCACCTTGCCGTAGGAGCCCTCCCCTAGCAGGTCCCCCATCAGGTACTTGCCGATAAGCTTGGCCCGCTTGCGGCGGGGCTGGTAGATGACCTCTGTGGAGTCGATGCGGTGGATGAACGTGTCCATGCCCACCGACATCAGCTCGCCCTCCGTGAACACGCCCAGCTGCTGCGGGTCCACCACATCCATCCTGGACCCAGTGCCCTGGCGTCCCGCCGGTGAGCCAGTACCCCACCGGGGGAGAGCGGTTCTTCCTTGTATCCCGACTTCCCTTCTCCAAAATTTTAAAAAGAAAAAAGAAAAGCCAACGAAAACCCCAAAAGGGAAAAAAATCCTTCTTCCAAAGGAAACGATTGTACTAAACGTCAGTTCGGGCTGCGAGCCCGGTGCAGGGCCTGCTGCGCCCGCAGGCGCCGGGCGTCCGGGAGGGCGGCTCAGTTCGGGTGCCGCCCGGCCTCGGGGCCTGGGAGCGGCCCGGCGGGGTCAGCTAGTCCACGGGGCCCTCGGGAGGCCGGCCGGGGCTCCTCGGTGCTAGGTCATCCTCCGGGGACCTCAGGCCCGCGGACAAGCACAGACACGGCCGGGCGAAGTCTCCTCCGGGCCGTCCATCCCCACCGGTCCGTGGCGCACGCCGAGGGGTCCGCGCGGCTCGCTGTCCCCCGGGACCCCCACACCTGGGGAAACAAACTTCGCTGGGAGCTCCCCTGGCGATGCCCCTGCGCTCCTGCCGCCCGTCCCGGGCGCGAGCGCTCAGCTGCCGCCGCCGCCGCCTATCCGGACGTCTCGGGGGACATCGCCCTCCCGCCAGCCGGGCGAGCACTCGAGAGGCTCGGGGCTTCCCGGGCGCGCCGCCGCCAACAGCTGCGCTCAGGGCCGGCCGCTCCGGGCGCCCACGAGAGCTCGAGCCGCGCGGCCTCCCCCGGCCGCGAGGCGCGGGGCGCCCCCCAAACCGGCAGGCGAGCCCCCGCCCCGCGAACGTCCGCCCGGGCTCGGTCCCCGCCCCGAGCGCTCTCCGCGCCCGAGCCGCGGGCCGGCGGCGTGGCGGGGGCTCCGCGGGGCTCCGGGCGGTCGAGGCGGCGCAGGCCGCAGGCGCCGGGCCGGGGGGATCCCGAAGCTGCCGGGGCCCGGGCGGCGCGTCCCCCTCGCCGCGGCCGCCGCGCGTGTGGAGGAGGCGGAGCGGCGAGGGGGGCCCAGTCCATCCAATGTCGCGGAAGCAGCCGCCGGCGCCCGCCTTCCTGCCGCCTCCCAGCGCCTCACTCGCGGGCGCTCCGGGCTGCCTCCCCCTTCCGCGCCCGACACGCCGCCGCCATCTTGTTTACCTCCCTCCCCCTCCCTGCGCCGCCGCCGCCGCCGCACGCCCCGCCGCGGGGCACGCCCCCCAGTGGCGCCGACGTGCCCGCCCGTTGGCTGAGCCGGAAGGCCCCGCCCCGAGACCCGCCCCAAAGCCACCGATGATTGGACCGTTTGGACCCGGGCGGGCGCCTTAGCGGGGATTGGTCAGCGTTCGGCCCCACCCGAGGGGCGGATACGGCTCGCTCATTGGTCTGCGCGGACGCCCGTCACGGGGAGGGGGCGGGACGCGGGCGTGGGGAGGCGAGGCCACGGCAGTGACCTCGGAGGGGTTTGGGCTGGGGTCGGAGGTCACGGGCGCCAACGGCCTCTGCGCAACGGCAGCGGGGTGGGCGCAGCCCTCGTGGGCCGGCACCGAGGCTCACGGGCCGGCGGGAGAAGCGGGCGCCTGTCAGGCCCCTTCACCCGAGTTCCCCTTTGGGGCGAGGTCAAGGGTCAAAAAGTAACCCAAAGTGGCCAATTCCAGGCAAAATCCTTATTTAAGCCTCTATCGGGCCGGCGGGGAAGAGAGATGCGCTGGACGGTCTCTGCCCTAAAGCAGCTCACGGGCGAAACTCGGAACAGAGCTGGCACGGTCCCAGCAGAGTGCTTTCGATGAAAAACAAGAGTTGCCAAAATAAGGCTTGATAAGGCCGAAATGCCTCTGTTCCTGTCCTGTCTTTTCCACCTTTCTCCTAGTTAGTACTGGGGGTCATTTTCGTAGAACAAACTGCTCCTCTCGCTGGAGCTCTGTCAGCTGCACCCGGCACAGGGAAAGCTGCTTCCGAGTGTTTCGGGGGAGGAGACCCTTTAGGTGGGCAGCCCCTCGAAGTGCCCTGGCCTCGGCTCCCCCGAATTCATCAGCAAGGCACGTGAAGCTTCGGATATTTAAAACACTGATCATCACAAGCATTGCTACGATTTGTGGTGTGCTAGCAGCACATCTGGCACTCTCCAACCCCATTTATAGATGACGAAACTGAGTCTCCAAGGAGGCGAGCGAGCAGCTCCAGGGAACACACAAGGAACTGGCAGATAGAGGAGTCGAGCCTGGGTCAATCAATCGTCTGGGCTCCTCCCGGCAGAGCCACCTACCTTCCAGGAAGGTACTCGAGATCTTTTCCAGCTCACAGGTCCTGTGGTTTCTTTTGTCACTCCTCTTACCCCACCCCACCCCCAAAAAACAAAACTCAGCTTTGGCTTCTCTATGGTATAACCACCTGATCCTGGGCTTTTAAGGCCCAGGTCAGAATTTGTTTTTTAATTACCTCTTTGTCTTTTATCTTGGGACTGGCCAAACTCTGGCCTCTTTGCCATGTCGTGTGTTAGTACCCGGCCTCTAAGATGGATTCACAATCCTCATCTCCTGGTCTTCCTGTCCATGTGGAGTCTTCTCCCGTGTTGAATCAGAAGTGATCTGTGAGACCAAAAGGCTACAGCGGAAAGTGGTGGTATGCGACCTCCAGGCTGGGTCACACAAGGCACCAAAGCTTCTGCCATGCTCTGGGGGCTGGTGCCATGTTGTGAGGTTGCTCAAGCAGCCCCAAGGAGAGGCCCATGAGCCAAGGTCTGAGGCTTCCTGCCAACCGCCACGTGAGGGAAGCACCTTGGACGTGGATCTTCCAGCCTCTGTTGGGTTTTCAGACGATGCAGGCCTGGCTGACAGTGTAACTGCAACCTCACAAGAGACCCCAACTAAAACAGCCCACCCAAATGGCATCCCAACCAAGACTGACAAAAATCATAAGTGATGATGAATTATTGTCATTGCTTGAAGCCATTAAGATTTGGGGTGATTTGTTACACAGCATTAGATGATGAATACACTGTTTCTTAAAGGACTCTTGCTTTTCCTAAAAGCACTCTGCGGCTGCTATGCTGAGATATAAGGAGCTGCCCAGGTGAGAGCCACTGATCTGGTCTCAACCAAAGTTTCCAGACTGGAAGTGACAAGGAGGAGGCAGACCCAGCCCCGGAAGAACCAACTGCCACCTGGGAGGAGGGCTGAGAATCATTGATGGTGACGAGGACCTTTGGAGAAGGACAGTCAGGAGAAGAAACTCATCTGGGTGAGCAAAGGAAAGGCTCTGGGTAGATTTAGCCAAGTCTTCGTGGAGGGGACAGTGTTTGAATTAGGACTTTGACAGATCTAGATAGTCCAGGAGGCACAGTGCCAGGTAAAACATCCATCCTAAGCAAAAGTGAGCAGCCCCGGGGTTTCTACGAATCGGGACTTAGACGTCTAGACTGAGGAGCCCTGCAGAGCCTTCCAGGCAGTCGGCGGTGCTTGCAGACCCAGCCACTGGAGAGGCTGATGAAGGAGGGTCATTTGAGCCCAGAAGGCCACCCTTGACAAAAGTGAGACCCTGTCGTAAAGTATTTTTAAAAATAATATTGTGGGCTGGGCACGGTGGCTCACGCCTATAATCCTAGCACTCTGGGAGGCCGAAGTAGGCAGATTGTTTGAGCTCGGGAGTTCGAGACCAGCCTGAGCAAGAGCGAGACCCCGTCTCTACTAAAAAAAAAAAAATAGAAATCAGCTGGACAACTAAAATATACATATATAAAAAAATTAGCCGGGCATGGTGGCCCATGCTTGTAGTTCCAGCTATTTGGGACGCTGAGGCAGAAGGATTGTTTGAGCCCAGGAGTTTGAGGTTGCTGTGAGCTAAGCTGACGCCATGACACTCTAGCCAGGGCAACAGAATGAGGCTCTGTCTCAAAAAAAATAAAAAAATAAATAAATAAATAAAAACACAGAATAAGTTGTGGATAGAAAAGGGGCCAGCAGTCTGTGTGGACCACTGTGGCCGCTAGGAGGCGGGCATGGGCCACAGCCTGGGTGCGTTGGGTGCGGGTGTGAGTGCGCGCGCCAGGGAGCGCTGGGCCACCACTCAGGGACCAAGACCCAAGGCACACTGTCCCTACGGTGGTGACACGTGGGATCGTCACCCTCTGCTGGACCTTGTCACCTAGCAGCGTCCTAAATAGCACAGGGACGCTTGGCCTCAAACACCCAAGGTCACTAAGACCAGACTATTCCAGAACAGCGTGTCTGCCCCGGGGAACTGTGGACACTGGGGCCCGGTAGTTGTCCGGGGCGGGGCAGCCCTGGGCGCATCCTGGTAACTCAGTCGTGACAACCACAGAGGTCCCCAGACATGCCCAGGGTCCCCTGGTGGCGGGATCACCCTGGTTCAGAACCTCAGGGTCAGAGACTCACTCCCAAGCATTTAAGGATAAAAATATACCACCTCTAGGATTTTGCTTCCAAACCATCCTGGGCGTAACGTGCAAGGTAGAGATGTGAGGTTGGGATGGCTCTACTGCACTTTCATTTTTAAATAAGGTAGAGTGGGTGTACGGTGGCTCCCGCCTGCCAAAGTCTGAGTCCACATCTGAATCCCTGGCATCGGTGGACCAGACCTTGTTCGGAAAAGGGGCCTTTGCAGATTGTAATCAAGCTAAGGATCTTGAGGTGAGATCACCCTGGATTATTTAGGGGGACCCTAAATCCAATGACAAGTGTCCTTTTCTTTTTTTTGAGACAGGGTTTCCCTGTGTTGCCCAGGCTAGAGTGCCGTGACATCAGCCTAGTTCACAGCAACCTCAAACTTCTGGGCTCAAGCGATCCTCCTGCCTCAGCCTCCCGAGTAGCTGGGACCACAGGCGCACACCACCATGGCTAGTTAATTTTCTTCTGTTTTTAGTAGAGATGGGGTCTCACTCTTGCTCAGGCTGGTCTTCAACTCTTGACCTCAAGTAATCCTCCCACCTCGGCCTCCCAGAATACTGGGATTACAGGCATGAGCCTCCGTGCCCGGCCTGTTTTTCAGTTTTGGGTGACTATGAACCACACTGCCAGGAACACGACTGTGCAGGATTTTGAGTGAGATTTTCAGTGAGAGAAGCCAGACACAGAAAGACACAGTGTGAAACTCATTTATGTGAAACATCCAGAACAGGCAGATCCACAGAGACGGGTCATGGATTCGTGGTTGCCAGGGGCTGGGGCAGGGGGAATTAGTGTTTAATGAGGACAGAGGACTGTGTTTTTGTGACTAGCGTCTTCACTTAGCACAATGTTGTCAAGGTCCATCCACGGTGTAGCCTGTGTCAGAGCCTCGTCCCTTTTCGTGGCTGAGTGATGTTCCAGTGTGTGAACAGACCACGTTGGGTTGATCCATTCACTCGCTGATGGTCATTGGGTCCTTTGCACTTTTTGGCCAGTGCTGCTCCGAACACGTGTGTGCACATATCAGTTCAAGTCCCTGCTTTTCCTTCTTCTGGGTACATACCCGGGATTGCACTTGCTGGGTCACTCTGTGTTTAACTTTTTGAGGAAGTGCCAGACTGTTTCCACGGTGGCTGCGCCCCGAGTGTGCTTTTGCCTCGAGTTTTGAAACAGGGGAATGCATTACTTATTCAAATATTTAAATTATCTCAAAGAAATCAGCACATTCTAGACTGTGGGAAACTTAACAGGAAAAACAACTGGGTTTCATACAAAAGAAACAACCAAACCACAAACAGACACAGGGAGGGTAAGACTACAGTTTACAAGAGACATCGGAGTCCTGTCAGCCACTCAGGAAAGGCACACCTTGTTCAGATTTGCCGTCAAAAAAACTATTTAAAAAAAAAAAAGACAATAGGAGAAAGAGGAGAAAAATTTTTAAAAATATGTATGTATCCGAGACAATTTGGAAAAGGTGAACTCTGCCTGGCGAGTGGCTGGGATATTTGTGAACCCTTGTTAAATCGCTCAGGGGTGATAAAGATAACAGGATGATGTTAAAACAAAAAGCAGGGGTGCCCTTATCTCTAGAGCTGCAGTTCTCAAAACGTGGTCCAGGCACCCTTCCAGAGGGCCTGGGGTCAAAGTTCTTTTCTTTCTTTTTTTTTTTTTTTTGAGAGGGAGTCTCGCTCTGTTGCCCAGGCTAGAGTGCCATGGAGTCAGTCTAGCTCACAGCAACCTCAAACTCCTGGGCTCAAGCCATCCTCCTGCCTCAGCCTCCCGAATAGCTGGGACTACAGGCATGCGCCACCATGCCCAGCTAATTTTTTCTATGTATATTTAGTTGTCCGGCTAATTTCTTTCTATTTTTAGTACAGATGGGGTCTCGCTCTTGCTCAGGCCGGTCTTGAACTCCTGACCTCAAGCAATTGACCTGCCTCGGCCTCCCAGAGTGCTAGGATTACAGGCGTGAGCCACCACACCCGGCCTCAAAATTATTTTCATATAGTTTTTTTAGTTTTTAGAGATGGCGCCTTGCTATGTTGTCCAGGCTGGTCTCAAACTCCTAGGCTCAAGGGACCCTCCTGCCTCAGCCTCCCGAGTAGCTGAGAGTGTGCTGAGAATGTGCCACCACACCTGACTCATTTTCATATTATTGCTTGAGGCATCTTTTGCATTTTTGACTCTTATTCTTGGCCAAGTGAACACTGTAGTTTTCTGGGGACTTCGTGACCTGGCATGATGTCATTGCTTGAAGGCAAATGGACTATGTCCTTGTCTGATCTTTTTTTAAACGGCTTTATTGAGATATAACTCACATGCAATTTAATCCACTCATTTAAAATGAACAGTTCAGTGGATTTTAGTACATTCATGAGATTGTGCAACCACCACCACTCATTCCAGAACATTCCATCATCCCAAAAGGAAGCTTCATGCCCATCAGCAGTCCTTTCCCAGCCCCTGGCGACCATGTATCCATGTCCCATCTCTGTGGATCTGCGTGTTCCGGACATTTCAATAAATAGAGTTTCACACTGTGCGTCCTTCTGTGTCTCTCACTGAGCACAACATCCTCAAGGTCCATCCATGCTGTGGCCTATGTCAGAGCCTCGCCCCTTTTAGTGGCTGAGTGATATTCCAGTGTGTGGATGGACCACATTGTGCCTAACCATTCATCCATTTGGACATCTGAATTGCTCACACTTTGCTTTTGTCATGAATAATGCTACTAGGGATATATGTATACCGGCTTTTGTGTGGATGTATGTTTTCAACCTGGGAATGGAATGGCTGGGTCACGTGGTGCCTGAGTCACGCCTGGTGGTCCAGAGTGTGCGACCCCAGGCCTGTGGTGATTTTGCTCCAGCCATACTGTCCTTCTTTAACCTCCTGTCACCCGAGCAGGTAGGGTCCTTCCCATCTCACGACCTTTGCACTTGCCGCCCCAAACCTTCTTCCCCCAAGAATCCACACAACTGCCTCCTTCACTCATTCAGGTCACAGCTTAATTGTTACCTTTTCACAATGACCTTCCCTGAGCTTCCTTGCTGAGTCCCCTCTCCCCCCACACCCCTTCCCTGCCTCTTCAACTCATCCGTGGGATCTTGTTAACTTACCCTGCTTGAGGAGTGCGTACTAGTGCCACGTTGGTGCAGCTGCTGTCTCCTGCCTGTGCCTGGAGGAAGCTGGGGGAGACCCCCCAACCCCAGCCACTTGAAGGATGATAGTGATAACTACATCTGTCATAGACTGATCTAGTGTCCGCTGCACCTCTCGGCTAAGGTCCTTCCATACTCATCAGCTTATAGATGAGAACACTGGGTCTCAGAGACACATGGCCACACAGAGAAGGCATTGGCCAACCTATTCTGCCAACTTCAGAAAGCAAATATTTTCAGCTTTGGGGGCCAGACAGTCTCTGTTGCAACTGCCAGACTCCACCATAGTGCACAAAGGAATATTTCCAGGGATGTGCATGGCTGTGTGCCGATAAAACTTTATTAGTGGACACTGATATGGACACTGAATTTCATATTATCTTCACATGTCATGAAATATTATTCTTTTGTTGAACTTTTTCAAACACTTTAAAATGTCAAAGTTATTTTTAGCCTGTGGCTTGTCTAAATACACATGGCAGGCTGGACTTGGCCCGCAGGTCGGTGATCGTGGTCCAGAAGTAGCTGGGACTACAGGTGTGCACCACCACCACGCCTGGCCTGTATCATAATACTGTTTTTAGGCCAGGTGTGGTGGCTCACGCCTGTAATCCCAGCACTCTGTGAGGCCGAGGTGGGAGGATTGTTTGAGGTCAGGAGTGCGAGACCAGCCTGAGCAAGAGTGAGACCCTGTCTCTAATAAAAATAGGAAAAATTAGCCAGGGGCGGTGGCGCCTGTAGTCCCAGCTACTTGGGAGGCTGAAGCAGGAGGATCACTTGAGCCCAGGAGTTGGAGATTGCCATGAGCTAGGCTGTTGCCACTGCGCTCCAACCTGGGTGACAGAGCAAGACTCTGTCTCAAGAAAAAAAAAGGGGATGGAGGGATGAGATTTGGGGCTGATGGTGTCATCTGTGTCCCTATAAGGGGGAAGCCTGTCGAAGATAAAAGTCACGAGAGAGAATGGCAGGGTGGCGAGATGGAGAATTGGAGATATCGTCCTCAGGGATTCTGTTTGAGAGTCCTGGATCCAGCCACACCTGAAAGCAACTAGGCCAGTGGGACTCGCCCAAAGGCAATTCTGCCCCCACCAGGGGTCACCTGGCAATATCTGGAGACCTGTTTGGTCATCGTGACTGGGTGGGGATGCTGCTGACATCGAGCAGGTGGAGGCCAGGGATGCTCCCCAGCACCCTACAGTGCACAGGTCAGCCCCCACCACCGAGGATGCGCCATCCGTGAGGGGGAGAGACCCCAAGTTAGATCTATCCCTGGATCTCTCAGTTCCATGAGCAAAAGATTCCCTTTTTGAAAAGCCAGTTGTAGTTTCCGTTTGTGTCACTTGCAATGAAAAGTTTCTTTTTTTTTTTTCTTCGAGACACGGTCTCACTCTGTTGCCTGGGCTAGAGTGCAGTGGAGTCATCACAGCTCACTGCAGCCTCCAACTCCTGGGCTCAAACGATCCTCCTGCCTCAGCCTCCCGAGTAGCTGGGACTCCAGGTGTGAGCCACCACACCCGGCTCTATTCTTTTTTTTAATTAAGGTGAAATTCACTTAACAGACAATTAATCATTTTAAAGTGTACAACTCAGTGGCATTTAGCATATTCACAATATTGTGCCACTGTCACCTTTATCAAGTTTCAGAACATTCTCATCACTCCAAAAGGAAGCCTGTCCCCATCAGCAGTCACTCCCTATCCCCTCCCAGCCCCTGGCATCCATGAATCCACGTCCCATCTCTGTGGCTCTGCCTATTCTGGACATTTCCTATAAACGGAGTCTCACACTGTGTGTCCTTCTGTGTCTGGTGTCTCTCACTGAGCACGGTGTCCTCTCCTCAAGGTCCCTCCACACCGTGGTCTGTGTCACAGCCTCCTTCCTTTCCATGGCTGGGTGATATTCCACGTGTCGATGGACAGCATTTTCACCATTCACGCGTGGAGGGAGGCTTGCGTTGGTCCCGTATTTGGTATTGCAATTAATGCCGCCACGACATTTTTTCGGTTTACTGTGAAGTCCTCACCATATCCCCAGCCCGGCTCCAGATGCTTCACACATACTTGTATTTACCCTATTCTCCCAAAAACTCTCCAAGAGAGGTACTACGATTATCTTCATTTTATAGATGGGCTAACTGAGGCACAGAGAGGTCATGTCACTTGCCCGCAGTCACACAGCTATTCGGTGGAAGAGCTGGGATTTGAACTCTGGGAGTCTTAACTCGTGCCCCCCACACTGTGGATCATCCTCGCGCCTCTGGGGTCCTGAGATGACTGGCAGGGGAGGAGGAGCTCCCGACATTCTCTCCTGGCCCCGTGCCCTGCAGATGCTGACCTGCGGCTGAGCTGGGGAAGCTCAGGTTCTCCCCAATTCCCTGTGGGATGCCACGCAGCAGGAACTGGCGCTCAGAGCGGGGTGGGCGGATTCCACAAAGTTCTCTAAACACCCCTGACGCCCCCCAAGAGCTGGTCCCTGTGAGCCATCGGTCCCTGGTCCCTTGAACGAGTCATTCCAGGACTCTGGAATTTCCCCTGGGGCCAGGCAGGGGACCTAAGGCGAAGGTTCAGAAAGTCCCGGCACAGGTGACCTCAGCCCTTGGGGCTGGCTGCGGTGTACACCTGGGACAGCCAGGGTTGGGGCTGGGAGCTTGCTGCACCTCCAGGGACTCTTGGCAGGAGCCCACGTAGCAGAGGCCTGCCCTTGAGGGCCAATGCGTGGGCGTCCTGTGCTGCCCAGGTGTCCTGACGCTTCCTGGCCTGGGAGCTTCCCGGGGGCATGCTCTGTTCCCTGCTGTGGCCTTGGCATCGAAAATGGGGCCTGGCCTCGAGTAGCACCCAATAAATGTGTCTTGAATGAGTCCATGGCCCCAAACCTGCGGCCAGCCCCACCTCATCCCTCTGCCCACCTTGCAGCCGGATCTCGCACCCCCGCCCCATGCCCTCTCCCCTCCCTTTGTCCCCTGCCACCCTGGCCCCATCTCCTCTGGGGCTCCAAATCCTCCCACAGCTCCCCATTGCCCTGGGGACAAAGCCAGCCCTCTGCCTTGGCGCCCGCTGAGATGGGGCTGGGTGCACAGTACAGGGTGAGGGGCATCCTGAGGGTCTTTGCCCCTCCCCCAACGCTTCTCCAGCACAAGCCCAGCTCTCGATCAGCCCTTGACAGAATGAAGTTCAAAGTGTAGCCCCTTTCTCCAACTTTGGGGCAGCAGCCCAGCCTCCTGCCATCCGGCACATCAGGGCAGATGAAGTAACCTCTAGCCCCGCCCTGGCCGTACCACTCCATTGCTCTATAACCTTCCATGGCTCCCTAGTGCCCTGGGATAAAGGCCTGGTCCTCCCTTTCCCAGTCATCCACCCTCACACGCTCTGGGCCCTGCACATGCTCCCGGGACCCCTGCCACTCCTGGGCCTTCGCAGGTGCTGTGCCTCCTCCTTGTTCACCCTTTCCCACCCAGGTGATGGGTGATTTACTGATCTTCCTTCAAAAGCTGGCCTGGGGGTGTTGCGTGCCTAGCATGGAGGTGCTGGGTCTGTGTCACTCCTCCCCTGCGGTCCGGTCCCCATGTCCCAGCCTCAGTGCGGAGGCGGGAGGCCTGTCCAGAGAGGGAGCTCAAACTCGTCAGACGGGTTTGCTGTTCCCTGAAGTCCTCCTGGCACAGAGGCAGCTGGGGCCCTGCCTGGCAGGGTCTTGCTCCTGCCCAGGCTGTGCCAAGAAGGGAGCTGCAGGGCCCAGGAACATCCAGCCAGCACCTGCTGGAGGGCACCTTGGGGCGGGTGGCAGGTGGGGCCTGGCTGCAGAGAGAGTGTGTGCTGGGCAGCGAGGGCCAGCGCAGGGGAGGCAGCTGGAGGGCAGAGACGGGAGACAGAGCGACACAGAGTCAGACATGGGCGGGTTGGGGGGAAAGGGACAGAGACTGGGAGATGGAGAGAGACAGAAAAAAGAAAGAAGGGGACAGATGTAGCCTCGTGTGGCTGGGGCAGCCCCGGCTGGTCCTGCCTCAGTTTCCCCTTCTGCACGAAGGGAAGGAGCTGCCTGGGGCTTGGGAGGGAGAATGGCGGGGAGGGGCGGGGGGGGGACGACGGTGGATCCTGAGGCTGGGGTCTGCGAGGGGAAGTGGTGCAGAAAGGAGAAGTGGGCAGGCTCCCGGCCGGGGGAGGCTGGCAGGGAGGAGGTGTCCGTCCCCATGGCTGGGAACCCAGGGACTTTCCAGAATGTGGAGAAACAGGAAGCAGCTCTGGCTGGCTGTCCCTGCCCCCCCCACCGGGCTGGGCCAGGCCAGGCCCACCTGCCCCGTCTCACCTGCCCAGGTCTGAAGATGTGCCCGGAGCCGCCCAGCCACGCCCCCTGCTGGGTCTTCCAGGCTGTAGAAGGGGCACAGCCCTGGGGGCCTCCTGCCACCAGGGAGGGACACGGAGGCTGGTGGGGGCGGTTCCAGGATGATACCTCCTGGACCGGGACACTAAAAGGCAGCTGGAGGATCTTAATATGGGTGACCTTCGGGCCAGTATGAGGTTCTCTGCCACCTGGAGTAATTGAAGCACAGCACTGGACTGGGCTGCGGCTCCTCCCGGCAGCCCCACGACCGTGCCCAGTGGGCAGGTGGGCCCAGGCCCAGCCCTCCCCCTGGTAGCCGGGGCAGTTCAGCGGCCCAGCTCTGGGACCCCATTTCTCTCTGTGCAATCTCCCCACGATGGGTTGCTTGATTGTGCCAATAAAAATAACACAGGGCGCCTGGTTCAGTTTGAATTTCAGAGACACGGGGCCTTCCTCTTTATGATAAGTCTATCCCAAACGTGGTCTGGGCTATAGTTACCCTAAAAAGTATTTGTCATGTACCGAACATCCAACTTTAACCAGATGTGCTGTATTTTATCCCGCAACTCTACGTCTGAGAGTCTGTCAGAGGGCCCTGGGGGGACACTTAGGAGGTGCCTGCATGGGAGGGGGGCAGAGGGAGGGCTTAGGGCAGGAGAACCTGGACCGCCAACACGGCCTCGCTGGAAAACCACCGCCACTGCCACAACCCCGTCTCCCAGGAGCCCTCTCCTCCTGTCACCACGCACCAAGGACCTGGGCCCAGGGCCAGGGCTAGGAGGGGGCTGTGGATGTCTCTGGTCAGCTGGGCGGCTCCCTGGGGCTCTCGGCCTACGCCCATCCACCTGCATTGTCCAGAATCCCTCCTCTCTAGACCTCCAACCTCAGCCTTCCTCCTCACGACTTCCTCCTTGAACATTCGCTGATGTGACACTGTGGCTGTGGCTAGAGAAAGATCTGGAATTTTATCTGGAAATACTCCTAATGGTGCAGTCCTAGGCACTGTCTCATTCAGTTGTCTGGACAACCCAGGAAGTAGCTGCTTGTATTATCACCTTCCCCATGTTACAGGTGGGAAACTGGAGGGACAGAGAGGTTAAGCAACTTTCCTGGGGTCACACAGCACACAAGCAGAGCTGCACCCAAAGCCGGGCGGTGAGCTCCAGAGCTGCGTCCTGACGGCTCTCTAAAGCTGTCTCTTGTGATTCCCTGGAAATCCCCGAATCTGACTAATTCCCTAGACATCCCCCAACTTGGCAGATTCCTGTATGCTGAAATGGCTGGACCCACCCCGGCCTGGGCAAACTGCCCCCATTTCGGGCAAAATTACCCATAGAGACCTCGTGGTTTCCTGAGGTGGACGTGGCAGAGGTCGAATCCATGCCTTCTCCCGGAGCACTTGATGAGACCTCAGGCCAGCTACTGAACAGTGCAGTGCCTCAGTTTCCTCACCGTGACATGCAGGTAATGCCAGTCCCTCCCTCTCAGAGGGCTGTCTTGGGAACGGGGTTAGATTCATAGGTGTGTGACTTGGGCCTTTGCCCCACACCTGTGCTCAGAAGGTCCCCACTCTCAGTTTAATGTTTAGCTGTTGCTTTACTGAAATTCTTCAGCAAGTTTTGCGCAAGGGGCCCTGTGTTTTTGTTTTTCACTGGGCCTTGGAAATTCTGTGGATGGTCCTGTGTGGGAGGAAATGAGAAAAAGCAGCTGGACACCAGCCATCCCCAAGTCAGCTTATTCAATCTTCTGAATCTCTGTTGCTCAATTTAATAGCTTTTCATTGGCTGTGAAAAATAGTTTTTTTTTTCACTACAGGCTTGAACTCTTGGGTTCAAAAGATCCTCCTGCCTCAGCCTTCTAAGTAGCTAGGACTATGTGCAGGCATCACCACGCCTGGCTAATTTTTCTCATTTTTTGTAGAGATGGGGTCTTGCTATGTTGCCCAGGCTGGTCCCAAACCCCTGACCTTAATTGGTCATCCTGCTTCTGCCTCCCAAAGTGCTGGGATTACAGACATGAGCCACCATGCACAGCATAACAGTTTCAAAATTGAGATTACAACCCCAATTGCGGAGAACTAAGCATGCCAAAGCAGACCTCACTCTGGAGAAATCACTTCTCCTCCCCGGATCTCAGGTTTCCAGTCTGTTCTTTTGGGTGTCAGGTTTGATGACAGGAGGTCTTTGGCCTGAATTTTGTAGGGCTAACAGGTTTTAAACATACTCCTCTACCTTACTAGACTGGGCCTTTGAACAGCTTTTCCTTTCTCTAGCCTGTCCTTTCTACTCTTTTCTGTCTGGCAAACTTCTACTTGAATCTCAAAACCCAGCTTCAATATCCTCTCCACCATGTAGCCTTCCATGAAGTCCTAGGAAGAAACTTCATCCGTCTCTGGGCCCCAGGCCTGATCTTCCACTTGGGAGTGTCTGGTCCTGGCCCTCTCTCCCCCAGACAAGGGGCTTCCTGAGGTCAGGGCAGAGAACTGGGTCCTCTTTGGAGACCAGGCACAGAGCAGCATTTTCAAGGTCCCGGTTGCAAGTGCACCAGGGGCAGACGTGCGTGTGCAAAGGCCTGGACCTCTCTAGGGGGCCCGAGGAAGGAGGGGCAGCGGGCATATGCGCAGCACAGCAGGCTCGATTTCACCCGCACGTTGCAGAGGAGGAAACTGAGGCTGGAGCAAGGTAAGGCACGTGCCCGGGCCCCCGCTGCACAAAGCAGGGTTGGATTCGAACCTGGCGCCATCGCAGTCCCGGCGCCTTTCCGAGTCCTAGAGAGTGGCCCCACCCCCGCGCCGAGGCCCCGCCCCCACACCACCCGAGGTCCCGCCCCCGGCGGCCCACCCCCGCAGCATGACCGGAAGTGCGCGGGGCCCCCAAGATGGCGCCTGAAACCCGGAAGTGAGCCGCGGCCGCCGAGAGGCTCGGAGAAACTGAGGCGCCGCGGGCTCTGCGCCCGACCGGATCCGGGTCCGAGGTGAGGCGCGTCCGTCCGCGATCCCCGCCCCGACCCCGCCGCGACCCCGCGCCCGGCCCCGCGCTGGGTCGTCGTGCCTCCGGCCGTGCGCGTCCCCGCGCGCCCCTGCTGAGGGTTCTGGGGGCCATGGAGCGGGGGCGAGCGCGACTGCGACCCCCGTCCCCCGCCGCGACCCCCGCCACTCCCGTCCTCCGCCGCGAACCTTGACCCCGCGCTGCCTGGCGCCCCCCAGCCGTGAACTTTGACCCCTCCCTCTGCGGCGACCCCCTTCAACCTTTCCTTCCTGCTTTCTTTGGTGACCCCCCGACCTTTCGTTTTCTGGTGACCTTTGACCTCGGTCTTCTCAGTGACCCTGGTGACCCCGAACCCACTTTTTCCTGGGGTCCCGACCATTCCTCCCTTCATTTGACCCTCAACCCCGTGCGCCTCGTTACCCTAACCTTTTCCCCCAGTGACCCCGCATCTCTGCTATCTCCCTCCCGAACCCGGGCTCCTGGGGGTTTAAGCCCCTTTCTCCTCAGTGACTCCCTCCCAGGACCCCCTTTTCTTGGCCCCACTGCCCTGGGAACGCTCACCCGGGTCCCTCCAGGAGGGGCAGACACGCCTGTTTCCCTGTGTGAGCCCGGGGTTTGGGATGGGGGCTTGCTGGCAGTAGACGAGCCCAGGGATGGCTGCACAGAGAGTGTGTCCCCAGAGGTGGTCCCAGGAGCAGCTCGTGTGGGTGGATGGGGAAGGGGAGGCCGGCTCCGCGGGTCCTGTCCCTCTCCGGCCTTCTCCCCACCACCCCAGAGCCCTGGGAGTGAGGCTTTCGGGGCCTGGAGGGACCAACCCAGACTGGCTGGGGCTGGGGGAGCAGGGAGAGCCCACCCCGCGCCTCCAGGGATGCTAGGGCGGGGACAGCAAAGTGTCTCACTAAATGAAGTGATTCACATTCTGAAAAGTAAAATAAAATCAAGTCTGCAAAGTGTGCAGTCGGGACATCCCCTGGCTTCTGCTTCCCGGAATGCCTGTTAGTCCTGCCTGCTCCGGAATGGCCTTCCTGCCTGTGGACTGCCCGGATGGGCTGGCTTGGGTGCCATCTGTTGCGCCCTGTTAACGCGGCTGCCGAGGAGCTGGCCTGCGTCGATGTTTGCTGGCAGTTTGGGGGGCAGCGGGTGTTTTACGGAGTGGCAAAGTGGGGGCTGATGTAGGGCTGACCTTTGCTTGGTACCAACGTAACCTGCTCTCAGGTGAAGTCACCTGGCACGGTGGGTGCCGGCTCACCGGTGGTGCTTCTGGGGGCCCAGGGCTGCAGACCCCAGATGGAGCCAGCTGGCCGGTCACAGACATCGAGCTTTATTCCAGGCCAGTCCCTGCCTGCCGGACTGAGAGGGGCGTGGTGCTGTCAAGGGCACCCTCCCTGGGACTGACTGGACCCTGGGAGGAGAGTGGCAGGGACCTGGGACCCTCAGAGTTTGTGGCAGGCCAGGCGGGTAACCCATGGAGAGTGCGTGCCTGGCCACGCCCTTTCTTCCAGGCACTGTCTAGCTTACCCGCTTCCCGGTTGCCCTCCCCTGGATTTTCCCAGGGGAGGCCCCCTGAGGTGGGGTGATGGCTTCTCAGAGCCGTCTGCTCTGGGCCACCTTCAGAGTCCTTGCGGAGAAAGCCAGAGAGAGACACCTGGGTGGGTGGGATCCCAGGGCTTCCTAGGCAGGGGAGACTCCAGCAGGCTCCCTCTTCCCTGGAGAGGGGAAGGACCAGGCAGGCGCCCGCCTGCCCCAGGGGTGTGATTTCAGACAAGCGGGAGGCTCCCAGCAGACGTCTGCTCACACCTGCCGGGATCTGGGAGGACCCTGGTGGGGAGAAGGGCTGTGCAGATGGGGCTCAGCCCGGGCCCAGGTGAGGGGCTGGATTTCCAGGGTGAGTCTCTGTTGGGCAGAGCACAGAAGAGGCAGCATTTGTTCATTCATTCATTCACAGTTGGCTTTGAAGTCGGCTGGCTGGGAGGTGTACAGGTAGGGGAGATGACCTGCGCTCTGACCGCTGGATCGTACGCCGGTCAGTGTCCTGAGCCTGGTGGGACTGTTCCCTTCCCACCCTGGGGGTGTGAGCCAGGCAGGCACAGCCGCCTCAGTTCCAGCAAAGTCTCAGATGCCCCTCAGGCAGGGCCTGGGCGGAAACGCCGACGCAGCGCAGCGAGCCCGGAATAAAGAGGCAACTGTGTCGGCAGAACAAGCCCAGTCCCCAGAGGCCACCTCCCTCCCGGGAGGGCCCCCTGCAGGCGGTGGGGTCAGCTTGTTCCTATGTCGGTTTGGGAGTGTAATGTAATCTAAGATTGTAAACACATGGGGGGTGGACGGGGTGTGTTGTGTGGAGGAAGCCCCCGTGGTGCCAGCACAGTCCCAGGGACTGTGTGCATGTTGTGTGTACATGCATGTCTCTGCTTATTCATGCATTGAGTCATGTGCACGCGTGTGTCGTGTGTGCACGTGCCTGTGTTCGCGCGTTCTGTGTGTATTTGTATGCATGTGGTGGTTGTGTACTCTGGCATGTGCATGTGTCATGTGTGGGTGCATTGCCTGTGCATACGTGTTGTGTGTGTGCCTGTGTACCCGAGTGTGTGCATGTGTTGTGCATGGTGCGTGTGATTTGCTGCGAGCAGGCTTGGAGCGTGTCCAATCAGTTTTTCCACAGCTGAGGGCTGTATGGTCAGACAGCACTCTGGCGGGCGGGGTGCAGCTGGCCTCTGCTGGGTGTAGGCTGAGAGCGAAGTCACCCAGACCTGGTTCCTGCACTGACCTGCCCACCGGGCACTGTGGCAGGCTCCCCAGCCCCTTGGACCTGCCTCCTGGCCCCCTCCCCCTGCCAGGGGGATCGATCCGGCATCTGCAAGCTGAGGGGCATCGTCAGGGTCGCTGCTGATGGAGACCGCTGGTTACACGGGTTGCCTCACTTCCCTCTCTGGGAGGTGTGGCCACCTGTCCTTGCCTGTGACTCGGACCTGGGGTTCTAGACTGGGTTTTCAGATATGCTGGCTCTGCCACCTGCCTGCACTGGGCTTGCTGGAGCCCCTGGGGAGGCAGAGATTAGATCCCTCATTGATGTGCTAAGGCTTGTGCTAAGGCGTGGGTTAACCTCAAAGATGTGCTCAGTGAGAGAGGCCAGACACAGAAGAACATGCAGTGTGAGACTCCGTTTGTGTGAAATGTCCGGAACAGGCAGATCCACAGAGATGGGACTTGGATTGATGGGTGCCAGGGGCTGGGGACGGGGTGGAGAGTGACTGCTGATGGGGACGGGGCTTCCTTTTAGGGTGATGGAATGTTCTAGAACTAGACAGGATGGTGGCACAGTTCAGAATAGACTAGAAACTACTGAGCTGTTCACTACATGAGTGAATTTTGTGGTGTGTGTCCCAGGAAAAACAGAAGTGTTTGAAAGAGAACATGGCTTGTCCTTGCTTCTGAGAACCTACATGGGTGACCCCAGGCCCTGCGCACGGCTCTGCAGCCAGCTCATGTCAGGGGATGCTGGGTGGGGGTCAGGCCATCTCCCCCAGAGCCCCTCACCCAAGCCCGGGCTGTGCCCCAAAGCACTGCTCCGGGAGGCGGGGAGTGTTTTCCGCAGGAACCTGGGCTCCCCATGCGGGGTGGAGACAGGTCTTGGGCTGTGTGCGCCTGGGAGCAGGGGCTGGGGTCCTGGGATTTGGCATGTGACCTGGCTCTCCTGTGGGTTCCCCTGGGCCCCCCATGGGCCTGGCCTGACCTCTAGTGACAGCGGGGGAGGGGAGTGCCAAGTCAGCTCCCAAGGCAGCCTGGGGACAGCTGGGGGCTCCCTCTTGCCCTGCAGCCACTTGTTCCCTGCCACACTGGGCCTTGCACAGAGCTCTGGGGGGCTGGGGACAGGGCTCCAGGTCTGGCCATGTTCTTCCGGGACCCCGGAGTCAGATGCTGTGTCTCCTGAACTCAGACCCTAGACTGGAGGAACCCCATGTTCTTGTGGGGGTTGGGCCTGGCCCGGGGGTCTGGGGTCATGGTGCCAGCCCTCCCAGAGCACGCACATGGGGCAGCTGGTCTGGGACTTGGGCACGTGCAGTGGTGGGCCCCTCCATGTCCAGGTGCCTGCCTCAGGGCTGGCCTCCGTCCGGGGCCAAACAAGTCCCTAAGTGAAACCAAAAGAGACAGCCTTGGCCTTCATTCCAGGACCGGCCGTATTTCGAAAGTGACATGCGCCAGGTTCCGGAAGGCAGGTCACTTGAGTTCCCTGGAAGCGTGCTACCCTCACCAGGGCTGAAGGCCATGGACGCAGGACGCTCGGGCTTCAGGAGGGAGGGGGCCCGCAGTGGGCAGTAAACCTTTATGGAGCTGACTCACGGGCCGGGGTGGGGCAGCTGCGGGCGGCAGCAGGCAGGAGAAAGCCCCTGCCCCAAACAAGGGCCCAGGGCTGGGCTCCGGGAGTGGCCAGTGACCCTCCCCAGGTGCCCTTCCAGCCTGGAGCCGGGAGGCATCTTCTCTGCACATCGGGTAAACTGAGGAAAGGTTCACCCCTGGACAGCTGCTCTCATTGCCTGGACCTCCAGTGCCCCAAGGCCTGACGGCTCTGACGGGGTGCTCACGATCGCTGCGTTGCATGAGGACAGGGGCTCCACAGGAAGGGCCGGCCTGTGTCTGGAATGGGACAGGGGCAGCAGGTTCTGAGGGGCCTGAGCCCAATGGGGAGTGGGGAGGGGGCACTCATCAGGTTGCTTTCCATGGCTTTGGCCAGTCTGGGGGGGTCAGCCCAGGAAGCTATGCCATGGGGGTGTGGGACCCCCCGAACCTCGACTGGCCCGGAGTGGGGAAGTGCGTTGGTGTCTCCCAGGCCACTCATGAGGGCTCCCTCAGATCGAAGAACAGCTCTAGCCTGCTGTTTTGGGGATGGGGGCTCACAGGATGGCATTGGGGGTGTCCTGGGTCCTAATGGAGCGTCGACTCTGTCCCTGGCTGATGGGAACCTGGAGGAACTCTGGGGCGAGGGGGGCCTGGGTGCAGCTGCCTGATCGCAGACTCTGAAAGCTGGGGCTGCCACCCCCAAACCCAGACTCAGGCTTCTCTTGTCAAACCAGACGATCTGGAAACCCCGGGCCACATTCCTGTGCCGGGAGGCTCTGCCCCTCCTGTGTGTGCACCTGCCTGGCCCCCTCCCCAGCCCTGGCGAGGACAGGTGGAGGTTCACTCTCAGAGGTGGATGCTTGGGGGCGTCCCCCAGAGCCCGAGACAGAGCCCGAGACCACATCCCCCAGAACCTGCTGCTGTGCTCCAGACCGGGCAGCCTGGCTTGGAGAACCCAGGTGAGAGCCAGGCCAGCTGACCCCTGGGTTCTAGCCTGGCTTGACCTGCGGCCAAGGAACCCGGATGCACCTGGACCTCTGGCCTGCAGAGCCAGGAAAGGGCATGTGTGTTGTTTTAAGCTGCCACATCTGTGGTCCCCTTTCATGACAGAAAGAGAAAACGGGTCCGGGCTCTGCTGGGGAGTCTGGGGTTCTTGCAGCTGTGATTTCGGGGCCTCTATCCTCCTCCCAGAGGTGGGTCAGGGCCTGACGTGTGGGCATTTGCCAGGGTGGAGCAAGTGGGTCTCGCTGGGCGGCTTGGGCACCTTGCTCTGGGTTGGTGTCTGTGTCGCCAACCCTCAAGCCCAGCGCAGAGCTGGGAGTGAGCCTCCTCCTTCTCCTCCTGTGAGACACCTGACATCTTCTGGGCTCAGATGAAGGTCCCTTGTGATGCTCTTGGCACCAAGGCTGGACCGATGGAGCCTGAGGACAGTGGTGACGGGTTGGACCGCTCACTTGGGACCAGTGAAACCTGGCTTTGGATGGCACCGGCTGACAGCCCACTTGGGGCGCTCCACAGGGCCAAGTAGAGAGACCTGGGGGGGCTGGCTGGCCTGGAGTGCACACACCCGACATCAAGCAGGGACAACAGCCAGTGCAGTGCTGGTGAGACCCTTCTCACAGACATCAGATGAGTGGGAGCTCATCAGTTTCAGAGGACCAGGAAGTGAGGAGTGAGTGGGATTTGACTTCACATCTACTTAGAAGAAGACCTGTGGGTCAGAGGAAACCACAAGCTCAGTGCATCAAAAGCCTTTTGAAGACCACAAATAAGCACCAGACTCGAGTAGACACTTAGCAGAAGCAGCTGCTCGGCTGCCATAGGAAGCTATTCCACACCTGTCCGGGTGGGCAGGGATTCAGATACCGGCGAGAGTTGGTGAGCAAGGGCTGCCGCTGGACCTCTGCGCTGCAGGGGTGCGGGTGGGCTGGTGCATCACCATAAGAAAGCCTGTGGCTGTCCCTGGTGAGGGTGAACCACACTGGGAGGGGGTGGCCGGGCTAGGGCCCTCTGAGTCCCCAACAGTAACTGAGGAGGCTTCCCATCCCCACAAGGCCTCGGGGAGGGGGCCGTGCACCCGAAAGCTGTGCCCTTGGGGCTGGCGGGTGGGTGGGTCAGGGCTGCTGACCTGTCTTGCTCCAACTGCCTCGGGCTGATCTGTAGAGCCTGCCCCGCATGCGGCTGTGACACGGCACCGCTCCTTGGGGCTAGTCCTGCACAAACCGACACGTCCACGAGTCTGTGGCCAGCGAGCTGGCTGTGGGTGACCCCACGTCAGTGCCTCCGGAGCCCAGCCTGGAGGGTCTCCTGGTTGACATAAACGTTTCTTTCACTGAGCATCGTCACCCCGCCCCACCCCTGCACCCCTCTGGGATCTGGAGTCCTGTTCCCCAGATGCCGGCTTCCCCCCAACAACACCGGCACCTGCTTGGCCCTCGGTCCTGAGCTACTCTCCGTCCTTAGGGACGGCAGTGCCCGTCCCTGAGGGGCTGTGGGGCCCTTGCTCCCTGGCTGCCACTCTTGGCCCCAGTGTCCTCCTGGCTCTGTTACTTCCGCTCTCAGAGTTGGGTTGGGATGATAGGCTGCAAGGTCCCCCTTCACTAGGGCCTCTTCCACGCGCGGTCCGCTTCCCCAGCCCTGTGTTGGCCGAGGAGGCCCCAACGGCTGGGTCTGGAGCTTTAGTCTGTGACCCTCTCCCATGGCCGGCTCCAGAGTGGGGGGACGGGGCAGGCCCGGGGGTCACTGGACCCTACCTGCTGGGACCCCCCGGACACGCTGCTTCAGGGCAGTTGAGTCTCCAGAGCCTGGGGCACTGGCCACCCCGCTGAGGACCTGCAGTGTCTCTGCTCGGCACGTCCCCCAGCCTGGAGTGTCCCAGCACCTGGTCCCGTGGCTGGGGGAGGTTTCGTGTTGGGGCAAGAGGGGAGGTTTTGCAGGAGAAGCTGTGTCAGCTCAGTGACCCACTGGGGTTCTCCCTGCCCCAGCCATCCCGAGCTTGGGAACTTTCCCTCCGGAAGGCATGGGAAGGGGATTCCACTGGAAATCAGGGTGCTGGAACCCCTGGATTCGTCCCCAGGAGGGGGCTGTGAGGGCCGCTTGCCCGTCTTTCCTGAGGTTCACCTTGGAGTGCGCCCAGTGGTGTGGGGTGGGGCTTCCTGGGGAGCTGGGTTTCAGACCCCGTCAGGGCCCCGAGTCCGCCCAACGTGCCTTTCCCTGCGGAGAAGCACGGATGCTCAGTCCCCGGGGCACCAGGCCATGGGATCTGCAGGCTGGAGAGGCAGCAGTGCCACCTTTCACCATGGGGAGGGGGGACCTCCGCGCTTCCTCCTGGGGCCTCAAGGGCAGAACTGGAAATTCAAGAAACAAACACACACCCTGCACCCACCTCCCATGCTTCCATGTGGGCCCACGGCATCCTCGTGTGCAGGAGGGCCGACTCGGGAGCAGTGGCCTTTGCCCACGGTTGGCAGCCTGGAGGTGCTGCCACACAGACGCCTCCGGGGACTCTGTGGCAATCCGGCTCCCAGCCCTCCGTGCCAGTGTCACCCCAGAGCACCGCATTCTCCAACCTCCTGCCTGCCAGGCTCGCGGGGTGGGCTGGGGTCAGGGCCGTGCGTGCTGGAACCAGCTCCTCCCGGGTCGCTCCCAGGGCTGCTGTCCTAACAGCCCCACACACCCGGCGGCTCTGAGCAGCAGGCTTCTCCCTAGTCCTGGAGCTCAGGAGTCCAAACCCCAGGTGTGGACAGGGCTGCTCTCTAGGGGGGACCCTCCCGCCTCTCCCAGCTCTGGGGGCACCTGGCGTCCCCAGCTTGTGGCACTTGTCCCTGCCTCTGTCTCCACACAGCTGGTTTCTCTGTGTCCTGTCTTCTCTGTTTCTCTCTAAGGACACAAGTCATTGGATTTGGGGCTAACCGCACCCCATGTGACCTCATCATCGCTAACTATGTCTGCAAAGACCCTGTGTCCAATAAGGTCATTCTCACAGGTGCCGGGTGGACGTGAATTTTGGGGGCCTGCGTCCCCTCCTGTACCACGGGGACTCTCTAAATTGTCCCCTTCACCTTTCAGTCTCCAGCTTGGCAGAGCCCTCGTGCTCTGTGAGCTGGGCCACCCCGAGTACTGGCCGCGTGGACGTCCCTCCCCATCTGCTGTGTCGAGTCTAAAGTGCGTCCACGCTGAGCACTGTGGCCTACGGGGCGCCCATGCAGGCATCAGAAGAGACCGGCCTCAGGTTCTGGGCCTCAGTTTCCCTATGTGTCAGATGAGGGGTTGAAGCAGCTCTGGGGAACGCTGGGCTGGGGTTGAAGATCACAGCGGCCCCTCTGTAAGGTTCTAGTTTGCAGAGGTTTACCCCTGAAGACAGACTGGGCCGAAGGGCTCCCAGGGGCCCCTGAGATCTGAGATGGGGCCTGTTCCCGGCTCAGGGAGCCTCCGTTTCTTTATATGGTGGGGGAGAAGAGCCAGGCAGGTCCCAGGAAGGCAGAGCGTGATGTGGGGCCCCCGAGCTGTGGGCAGCCCTGACTGAGAGGGGGCAGTGGGCACCCTCGGGAAGCCAGGCCAGCTTCCCCACTGCAGGGGCTGAGACCCGGTGCCCACCTCCACGCCTGCCCCACCCAATTCTGAGCACAGAGAGGAAGGGGCTTGGTGGGTGGGACAGCACCCCTGTAGGGAGGGTGGGGACATGGGGCAGGGCCCTGGGGTGCAGTCTTCATCAGGTATTTCCCTGCACTGCTGCGGCCCCATCTGGTCAGGCCTGTGGTTTAGGAATATGCTCCCTTGGCCCGGGCACATGGGCCGAGGGAAGAGATGTCCCCATGGCTTTGTGTGTGGATGGGCAGCTCGGGCCAAGGGCAACCCGCTGGACTAGGGGAGGAAACAGGCTCACGTGCAGTGCTCTCCGGGCTCCTGGGGGCAGGTGTATGTCCAGTTGGTCAGTGTGCACCATCTCCAAGGGGCCCTTGGGAAGACCTGGCCCTGGGTCTCTTGATGTGTGGGGCCCAGATTCCCTGGGCACCGAGCCTGGGCCATGAGGTGCCCTGTCCTTGCAGGGGCATCTGGGCTGTGGGAGGCAGCAAGACCTGGGGCTGGGGCCAAGCATGGGGCGGGCGGGGGTCCTCTTGGCCTCTCCTGGTGATGTGTTTACAGACCACACGAAGATCGAGGGTCAGAGGTGCTGGCTGGGTTTGGCCGGGCACGGCTTGCATGCCTGTGGTTGGCCAGCCTGGCCTCCCTGTCCAAGGTGAAGGTGGCTGAGGGGCGCGGCATCTGCCACTGCTAGTCAAGGGCCTGGTGGGCAGTGGCACCATGGGCCCGACGTGCTTCCTGAGTTCACACCATGAATTAAACTGCTTGTTTTCGCGATGGTCGTAGATTCATGTGCTGTTGTTAAGAAACAGTTCAAAGAGGTCCCATGTACCCATTTCCCCCAGTGGGAACATCTTGTAAAATGACAGAGCAGTGTCACCAACAGAGTATTGACATTGGAGTGGGCCACTTTCCCCTATTTTTCGTGTGCGTGTGCCTGCGGTGCACACATGTGTGGGCATGTTTTGGTTATGTCAGTGTTCCATGTTTACGTCATTGGGATCATGGCCCTTTCCCCGCTGAACCACCTAGTGTACTATAATTCTGCATTTTTGTCTTTTTTCTTTAAAAATTATCTGTATCCACTGCTTCCATTGTTTCATTTTATTTTTATTTTATTTTATTTATTTAGTTTTTTAGAGATGGGGTCTCACTCTGTTACCCAGGCTGGAGTACAGTGGCATGATCACAGCTCACCACAGCCTCCAACTCCTGGGCTCAAGTGATCCTCCTGCCTTGGCCTTCCACGTACCTTGGACTACAGGCGCATGCTACTGTGCTAATTTTTTAAAAATATTTTTTGTAGAGATGGGGTCTTGCCATATTGCCCAGGCTGATCTTGAATTCCTGGCCTAAATTGATCCTCCTGCCTTGGCCTCCCCAGGTGCTGGGACTACAGGTGAGAGCCACTGTGCTCGGCTTCCATTAGATTGAAAAAGAAGAAAAGGTTGATTTAAAGAGGCCCCATCTCTGCTCCTATCTGGAGTGTGGAGTCATCCCTGATCACATGTCTCCACAGAGGATGGGGAGGCCGCCTGAAGGGGCCACAGGAGCAGTGATGTGGCTGTCATGTGGCTGTGCCCAAGCTTCTGGACCAGGACGTCTGTGTCTCTGACCAGCTCCAGCCCCTCGCAAGCACGGGGGAGTCTGTAAGCCTAGCCACGGACTGGCACCCATCCTCCCTACCTGGCTCCTGTGGCCTGATGTTGTGAGGGAGTGGATAGGTGTCACCCAGCCATCCTGAGGACTCTTTCATGAGCTTGTGGGGCTGCCACCACCCCCCTCTGTGGCAGGGGAGCCTCGGATGGGTGGCGGGGGCTTCACAGGCTGGCTCCACCATTCACAGACGGCTCCCTGCAGACTCCTGGTAACCTCACTGCAAACCTGAGCTCTTGTGGGAAAAGGCTCAGCAGAGAAGTGGAGAGGGTGGTGCCATGTTGCTATTCCTAAAACGTGGCCCCGGAACCGTGGGCATCCTGGGACCCTCTCAGGGGTGCAAAAGGTCAAAACCATTTTGTATTGCCAAGATGTCCTTCCACCTGGTGCGGCGGGTGCTCCCTGGCCCTGCCCGGTGGGGTCAGTTGATGACGTCGCTATTCCTAAGCTTTTGGGACCGACACCCTTCCCTTTCCTCTGCATCCTTTGGGCCTCTCCACCCCTGGAGGAGGAGGGGACTTTCCAGGGACAAATGCTCCTGGGGGTCCGAGCAGCGCTCAGACAGGGCGAATTATAATAATCCGTATCATCATAAGAACTGGTCCAGGCGTTGAAACTGCAGAGTGGGGTGGGGTCCTAGTGGGCCCAGCCAGCCCCCCCACCTGCTGCCAACCCTGCGCCCCCTGGGGTCTTATCACCACCCTTCAGGGTCATCTGCATGTGCCTGCCACCCACCAGGCAGCTGCTCTTCCAAGGCTGGGCCCACCGGGAGGCCACTGGATGGACCTCAGAGGCCTGGGTGGGGCTGAGGGAGATGAATCCAGTGGGGTCTCAGTGCTTAGAGTGAGGTAAGGCCAGCAGGTGGGCAGGGGCTGCCCTTGCCCTCCTCCCCGCTCACCCCTGTGTGGGACGGAGCTGTCTCAGCTGGGGCACCGCAGCCTAGGAGCTGAGGAGCCATGTGCCATGTCCCTTCCTGGGCCAGTCCCCAGCTAGGGCCCAAGCCCACTGCTGGCTCCAAATCCTGAGGCCTCCCAAAGCCCCGGTGGCCCTCCCCTGCCAGACAGTCCCAGTGGACCAAACTGAGGCCTGGTCAGGCATCCGGATTCTGCAGGACTCTCTGCCCCACATCTCAGAGCCTTGTGAAATCTGCCAGCCCTCCCGCCCCTCCTGGTCCTGGGATCCCCAGGCTGCTCCTTCCTGGCAGCTGCTAAAACCCAGAAGCCCAGTGGAGGGTGACTGGCCTGTCCCGAGCTCTGTGCAAGGCAAGCTGGTGGCAGTCACAGTGACAGGTGAGTCACCTGTGGCCATGGACAGTGCATGTCTCCAGACCAGCTCCCTGGGCTGCCATGGCTCCATCAGGACCCCCAGGACACTTGGGCCTATTCCTGTGGGCAGGGTGCCCCTCATTCTCCCAGTGAGGACTCAGGTGAGGTAGCTCAGGGTCGAGGGACGGCCACCAGGCCCTAAGGGTCTGCGGCGACCGGTAGAGGCTTCAGCACGCATCTATCACTGTGGCTGTGACTCCTGGCCCAAAGGCACCTTACCACCTCTCCAGGCCTTTGTTTTCTCATTTGCCAGTGAGAGCCTTAAGGGACCCTCTGCCAGGGGATGAGGCCCCAGGACCTGGGCAGAGTACACACAGTTGCGATGAGCACCAAGTCATCTTCCCTGCCGTTCGGGTCCAGCTACATGGGCCAGATCTCCAGGCCTCCACTTCGCCTTGTTGGAAAGGGGCATGGGGGCCGGATGTGGTGGTCACCCCTGCAGTCCTGGCACTTTAGGAGGCTGAGGTGGGAGGATTGCTGGAGCCCAGGAGTTGGAGGCAGCAATGAGCTGTGATGACGCCACCACACTCCAGTCTGGGTGACAGAGCAAGACCCTGTCTATAATAGAAGAAAAAAAAGAAAGAGAAAATGGGTGTGCACCAGCTCAAGCTTCAGGCGTTGTCAAGGCTCCGTTGAGGAGCCTCTGCGTCCTCATCAGAAAGCTCGGGTGTTGAGATCGTGCATGGTGAGGGGGCGATGTCAAATTTGGACACGCGTAGCTGGTGGCCGTGGCCTCCCCATTCACAGAAAGGCCCTGCTGAGGTCTGAGGCGTTAGGGGTCTCAAGAGGCAGGCCCTCGAGGGATGTGACTCTCCGACAACACAGCGTCTCCCCAGCGGTGAGAGCGACACTCTTGTCCTGGCTTTTGCCTGTGGGGAGCCATAGCCAGACGGGGGTCCGGGCTACACTAGTCAGCGGATCTGGGTGGTGACTGGTTCCAAGTGTCTAAGAGGCTGAGCCAGTGATGCCGTGTGCAGGGTAAGACCCCAGGACCTGGCCTGGGGCATCTGGCCTCTCGCTGAGGTCCAGCCGGGGAGATGAGGACCCCGGCAGGGCCGGAAGAGGGGACGGGAGGTGGTCATGGTTACCTGCCGGCCGCGGGAGGTCCTTGGAGTCGGATTCTCCCAGCTCTTGGGCTCTGCTGACGTCCGCCCTCCTAATCCCCGTGCTGTCTGGGCCCTTAATTCCTTAACCTTTCTCTTCTGCAGTGACTCACTTGAAAGCTTGATTTCAGAAGGAAACCACATCCTCCTCCCAGTGGTGAGCTGTGGCGATAGCATAGGCCCCTCCCCCACGTGGGAGCTGCCTGACGCGCTGCATACGGCTCCTGCCCTGAGACACCACCTAAAAATAAACACTGGCTGACCGGACACTGCTTCGGTTCCTACCTGTGGGCCCTTGGGCTGTCTGCACCTCTGAAGCTGTGACTTGTGCTTTGGGCACATCTGTGTGCAGGTCTCTGGCTGGACACGTGTTTTCAGTTGTCCTTGGCACACACCTGGGAGTGGGACTGTCGGGTCACGTGGAGACTACAGGTCCCACCTTCGAGGGTCCCCAGCCTGTCTTCCAGGTGGTGGGGCCATCTTACCCCCACCACCATGTCTGAAGCCCTTCCCAGGGGAATCTTTGTCTCGAACCTGTCCCCGGACCCCAGCTGACAACGCAGTGACTGCGCCTTCTGGGGCTGCGGCTTGGAACGGGGTCTACGGCTGGGGCCCTCAGGTTGCAGGGAGGAAGGACCTGGCCTGAGGGACGTGGGCAAGGAGGAGCTCTGGGCCCAGGCTGCTGCCGGTGGGGGCCCTCGGGCCAGGCATACCCCGATAATGGCCCACGGTGCCCCCTCCCGAGCTTGTCAGCCCCAGACCCTGGGTGTCCTAGGACTCTGACTCCTGGCTAGAGGCGCCCCTGGGTGTGGGAGGGTCAGCTTCGGGGGGCTGTGGCTGCCGTGAGATGAGACCCACAACAGGGACTGGAGCTGAGGGACTTGGTGGTGAGCCCAGGGCTGGAGTGGCCAGAGCCCTCCTGTCGCGGGGGCCTGGACGGCTCTCTGGGAGCTTGTGGGTCCCACCCACTTCTCATGGCAGGGGCTGCTCTATCCCGGGTGCCAGTGGACACCCCCAGGGGCATCATCCCAGCACCAGCAGCTTCCTGGAGCCTCAGCCAACGAAATGGTCACTGTGGCCTCCAGCCGCAGAGGCTCCTGGGCTCTACCCAAGCAGCCCATGTTCCAGATGCGCACACTGAGGCTGGAAGGAGCTCGGCTGCCCCCACTCCACTGGGAAGGCGGGGCCGGACTCAGTCCTCACCTGCCTGCCCTGAAATCTTTAGGATCTGCCAAGAGTCCGACCACAAAGTGTGTTTCCTGGGGGTGGGGTTCTGACGGGGTTGTCTGTCCTGGCCTACAGGCGGTCCAAGGGGCCCATAGAGGGTCTGGGCCCTGGCGGCAATGGGAGTGAGGTGGTGGCAGCAAGGACTGGGCAGAGGACCCAGGAAGATGGGCATGACGGCCTGGGACAGAGCCGGGCCCTGCTCTGCCAGCCACCATCCCTGGAGCTCCGGGTGAGGCCCCCACCCCCCGCCTGCCTGCAGGATTGCACAAGCCGCCTGCGTGTGGCTGGGCTGAAATTACTGGAAGTCCCGAGGATTTCTTCACTTAAGGGCTTGGCCAGGAGTGGCCGCCGCCTCCTTCCTGCCTCCCTCTGCGTTGAGGTTCCGAGCCGCCTGCCAGCTGAGCACACCCCATGCCACTGCAGGCTCTTCCCGGGGGGACCTCGGTAGGCTCCTGGCCAAGTGCCAAGGCCAGGGCTGGTGGGAGATGTCCCCCAGTGTCTAGAACGGGTTCGTTCTTAGTGGGGATAGTGGTGTTTCCTTGGCCCCAAAAGAGGTCTGAGGGCTCTTTCCTGCTCAGCTCAGCCCTGACCACCCTGGGGGACCCTCTGGCACTGCCTTGCAGTGCTGCTGAGGGGCAGGGCAGGATCCCGGGTCCCAGTGGGCCTCCAGCTCAGAGGTGCTGGCCCAGGTTGGATTCCGCCCTGTGCCTCACTCAGCCCCCCACAGCTTCCAGCTGGCCGGGCACAAGCCCGTGGTACAGGGCTTGGCTGCAGCTCCGCTGCTCCTGGCGGGTCCCTGGGGCCCTGTGAACGGGCACAGTCAGGGCCTGGGGCCCAGGAGGCCAGAGGAGGTGCCGGGCACAGCAGGGATGCTGCTCTGGTGCAGCGGGTATGCAGGAAGGGAAACGGCCCTGTTGCTTCTGCCCATGGGCAAGGGTCAAGGTCAGGGCACAGTCTTAGGTGTCCACGTCTCTCTCTGCAGGATATGACGTCGCCACCACTGCTGCCGCCACGGAGCACAAAGCCCAGATAGACTTGCCGGCGGCCTCGGGTCGTGGAGCCCCCCATCTGCCACCCGATGCTCGCGGTGCGGCCCACCATGGACGGGGAGTACCCTCAGCACGAGCCCCCACCAGCGGGCAGCGTCCTGTACAGCCCGCCCCCCCTGCAGGTGAGCCTGCACCCTGCGCCGCGAGAACATGGCCACGGACTCGACCTTGGCGGTCCAGAGCCCAGCTCCACCACGCCCCTTGCGGGTCCTGGACAGGTTCCCATCCAGGACGTGGTCAGGAGGGTCACTGTAGCCCCCAGCTTTTCAGGAAGAGCATTTGAGGGGATTCCTGTCTCTGCTGAACTTCCGGTTCCTTCCACATCAGCCTTTCAGCTTCTTTCAAGAAAGTGACCCGTGGGGAGACACGTTCAGGGCCGCCCCTGAGCCTGGGCCGCCCTGCCAGGGCTGAGTCTATCCCAAGGAGCCAGTCACCGAGGAAGTTGGGCTTTTTAAAAAATGTATTTTTCTTTTTAATTTAATAGACTTTATTTCTTACGCGGTTTTTGGTTTGTAGGAAAATTGCTCAGAGAGCAAAGAAAGCTCTCACGTACTCCTGCCACCTGTTTCCCCTCTGGTGGCGACTCCATTGTGTGGTAAACTTGTTCCACTTGGCGACAGAAACTGACGTGTTCCCGTTAGCTGACGTCCGAGTTAACATGAAGGTGCAGTCTTTGCGTTGAGCTTTCTGTGGGTTTCCATGGACCTGTCCCCGTTGCCGCATCCTGCAGAGTCGGCCACTGCCCTGAAACACCCCCAGCCCCTCCTGGCCACCCCTCCCTCCCCGTCAGCCCCTGGCACGTTCAGACGTTTCACCCTCTCTTTACTTCAGCCTTTCCCAGGGTGTCCTGCAGTTGGAGTCCCACAGCACGTGGCCTCTCCAGGCTGCTGCTTTGCTTAGTCACGTGCATTAAGGCTCCTCCACGTCTCGTCATAGCCTGACAGCTCGTTTCTTTTTAACGCTGAATGGTATTCCACTGTCGGGGCGCACCTCAGTTTACATAACCCCTCGCCTCCTGAGGGACGCCTTGGTTGCTTCAAGGTTTGACAACTATGAGAAAAGTATCATGAGGGGAGGCCCGAGCGGCCAGAGGCTGAGAGGAGAGCAGATGGGGGCCAGGCCTCAGAGGCCATGCGGGCAGCTAGGGGTGCCCAGTGGGGGGCGGCTGTGTGATCCACCCTTTAGTGAATCAGCGGCCGCCGCTGCCTCCTCCTCCTCCTCCTCCTCCTGCTGCTGGGAAGGGCCCGAGATTCGTGCCTGTCGGTCCAGAGTGAGCGAATGACACAGAAGGAACCTGGACCACGGATGGAGTCCAGAGAACACAAGAGGCGGGAAGGCTGAGTCGGAAGGCAGGAGCAAGAGTTAGCTTGGGTTTCTGGCTGGCGTGGTGGCTCATGCCTTTAATCCGAGCGCTCTGGGAGGCTGAGGCAGGAGAATCACTTGAGATCAGGAGTTTGAGACCAGCCTGAGCAAGAGTGAGACCGCATCTCTACTAAAAGTAGAAAAATTAGCCAGGCGTAGTGGCGCCTGTAGTCCCAGCTACTTGGGAGGCTGAGACAGGAGGATCGCTTGAGCCCAGGAGTTGGAGGCTCCAGTGAGCTGTGATGACACCACTGCATTCCAGCCTGGATGACAAAGAAAGAAGCTATCTCAAAAAAAGAAAAAAAAAGTAAGCTTAGGTTTCCAGGACCTGGGAAACAGGCCGCTAATGTCACGTAGACCTGAGGGTTAGAAGGGCTGGAACCGTCGGAGGTGCCCCAGACCCATAATTACAGCTCTGGGAAAGGGCTGGGCAGGGCACGTGCTGACCTGTGGTTGACTCTTTGCCCAGATGTGCCCACGTCATAAGCTGACGTGGTACCACGTGGAACATGAAGTTACTGAAAGTGAGCCTCACGGGCTGTGGGCTGAAGGAGCGAGAGCCGATTGGGGCTAAAAGCGTCACTTGCTTGAGAGCCCGGGCCGCTGTCCAGTGCCTCCACCAGGGCTCAAGGCCCTGCCATGTCCAGCCTCCTCTCGGTCCTGCCCTCCTGCTGGAGCTGTGTCTGGGGCCCTCCCTGGACCCTCCACACCTCTGCAGCCTCCCTCCAGGTCTCCTCCCACCAGTTGTCACCGCCAACACTGACCTGAGGACGGTCCCTTCATCCCCACTTGCCATAATTTGCTTAATTATTTTCCTGTTGTTGGGCCTCTGGGGAGGTTCCAGTTTTCTGCCGCTATAAATAGTCCTACTGCATTTTCCTCCCCCCTCACGGATTAGTCCCGGGGGTATGTTTCCGAAATAGAATTCCTGGGCCAGAATGAGCGCCTGGCGAGTTTTCAAAGGATGGAGCTGTTCCTTCAGGAACGTGTCCCTGCCAAGTCCCCTCTTCGGTGACCCAGGAAGCTGACCAGCGGCCAGGACTCAAGGTCCACCTGGGCAGCCGTGAGGACCCAGACTTGGCCCAGAGGGGCTCAGAAACTGGAGTCTGGGGGGATGTTTGGGCGGTGATGGGGACGGTGGTGCGAGAGATGCTGGGTTCAACCCTGACTTCGGCTCTGAGCCCTGCTCTGGGCAATCAGGAAACCGCGGGAAAACTCCCTGAGATTGGGCTGCGAGGGGTGTCTCTGATGGTTGTCCCACAGGCTACAGTGGGGACTGGGCTGGGGAGTGACCAGGAGACCATGTAACCCTAGTGCAGGCCCTTGCTGCTTAACAGGAGAGTGTGGCCCCTCTGGCTGCCAGTAGAAAATCCCCAGGCAGGCTCTGATTGCCTGGCCAGGGTCAGGTGTGCCCATCTCTGGGCTAATCATATACTAGAGCCTGCCCTTCTGGCTGCAGTGGAAGGTCCCCAGGCAGGCTCTGATTGGCAGCCCCCAGCAGAGCAGGGCAAGTTGAGGTTGGGGTACTGTCCCAGGGCCCAGCCGAGGCCTCCAGCCTGCACTCGGAGCTCCCCGAGGGTGGCCCCAGGCCTGGCCTGGGCACAGGCAGAGCGTGTCGGGTGGGCCCAGGACCCTTGGTCCTCCCACCCTGCCCCTGAGACCCCCCAGCACCCCTCTGGAGCCACAGGTGAGCTTGCCCGCTGCCCGAGGCCCGTGCACCCGGAGATGATTTACTCTAGTTCATTTCAGGAGGCCGAGAGGGCTTTGGAGTCAGAGTTCTGCTCTGGAATGTTCCAGATGTGCACATGGCCTTAGGAAGCCCATGTCCCTTTCTGGGGCTGCATTTCTCTCCCCTTATGGGTAAGAGGGGGAAGGAACACGAGACCAGGGCTCTGGGAGACGTCACCCAGGCCCCTGTGGCCCTGCTCCCTTCCAGAGGCGTGTGCGGGGGATTCCTCCCAAGTGTCTGGGCTTAGGAAGCCCAGAGGCTACTGGCCGTGGTACAGGGGAGGAGCCAGTGGCTCTTTCTGTGATAAACTTTATCCTGCAACCCGTGCAGAAATCAGAGAACAGGGCAGCAACCACCCTGAGGGCTTCTCCTGCCCCTTGCCCGCGGGGGACCCACCGGGGGGGCGTGGCTGTTGAGGTCCGGCACTGTGAGCTTTTTCCCCCAAGGGGGGGCGGAGCTCTGGCGCAGGCGTGGGTGCGCTCCGTGGGCCTCAGCCTGGGGGCACCACGAATCTGTGGTCCCATCAGATCCAGGAGCCCCTGAGCCCTTCGCACCCCTGCTGAGCTCAGGCTCACCCTCCTGGCCACTGGCCACCATTTCCCAAAGCGGGTTCCCTGGAAATCTGCCCCATGAGCACTCTGAGAAGGCCCCAGAACCTTCTCCTATCACACCCAACGGTAGCCCGGGGTTCCCAGGACACATCAGGAAGCTAGATGGGCCCCTGGCCCCAGCCCCTTCCCTTCTGGGGAGGCCTTTCCCCCTGCAGGGCCCAGGTCGGGGGGGAGGGGTCTTTCATGCAGATGGATAAACTGAGGCATGGAGTGGTTAAGTAATTCCCCACCTACTCCCACTGAGGGGGCCTGGCCATACTCCGACTGCAGAGCCCTCCCTCTCCACCTCTCGAACTCTGACCCTGTGCTGCAGGCCCCCCCCACGGCCCCGTCTGCCCCACACCACTGCACCTGACGCCGCTCTCCTGTTTCAGAACGCCATGCTGCACTACCCGTGGTGGAACCCCTTCTCGCCGCCTGCGTACCCAGCCTTCTCCAGCAGCAGCAGCCAGTAAGTATCTTGTCCCACCGCGCCTCGGAGCGCAGGCTCCAATCCCTGCACCCCCCGGCCCCTGCCTCCTCCCTGGGCCGAGCATGGGGTCCTGGGACACAGCCACCCAGAGGGCCAGGCCCTGGATGCACAGGGGTGGCTGAGGCTGTGTTTTCTTGAACCCCCCCTTGTGACCAGCTGGCATCCATGTTGGCCAGAATGAAGTTGGGAAGAGGCAGAGGGAGGGGCAAGACATGCTGAGCTGGGTTTTTTTTTTTTTGAGACAGAGTCTCACTGTGTTGCCCAGGCTAGAGTGCCGTGGCATCATCCTAGCTCGCAGTAACCTCAATCTCCTGGGCTCAAGCGATTCTTCTGTCTCAGCCTCCCGAGTAGCTGGGACTACAGGCATGTGCCACCATGCCCAGCTAATTTTTTCTATATATTTTTAGTTGCCTGATTAATTTCTTTCTATTTTTAGTAGAGACGGGGTCTCGCTCTTGCTCAGGCTGGTTTCGAACTCCTGAGCTCAAACAATC
>CAUYSK010096140.1:0-11421 GCA_963575035.1 Avahi laniger | reverse complement strand
GCTCTTGCTCAGGCTGGCCTCGAACTCCTGAGCTCAAACAATCCGCCCGCCTCGGCCTCCCAGAGTGCTAGGATTACAGGCGTGAGCCACCGCGCCCGGCCTGCACTGATTATTATTTCTTACTCCCCTTCTTGATATTACTTGTGATAAACTTGTGCAGAACCATTTGTAATAGAAATTAGCTGATGATTAGTCCAGTTCTTCTTCAAGCCAGTCATTTTCCATTAGCATTCATCTTGACGAGGCTATAATTCAATTTACCAATACATTTGACTGGTATTATAACCTTACCAACAATGCTAGTGTTAACACCATGTCACAGGATGGCAGTAGATGAAACCTGAAAAATAAGAGCCAAAGATACTGGCACATTACTAGAGTCCTAGTCAATCATTGACAGTTATTCCACTTCATCATTATTCATATGACCAAAATATCTCCCAGAAAGGTATCACTCAAGTTTACAGTTTTGTATTCAACTTTATTAGGTTCTGAAAGCAGGAGTGATCTCACCAACTATGGCTTTACCCTTTCAGTTATCTGGTATAATTGAGCTAATAGACATTATCTCTTGCTCTGAGCGTCTTTCAAGGTATGATAACTTAAATAATGAGTAATTTTCAAGGTATGATAACTTAAATAATGTAACCTCAAGAGTTACACTCAAATGAGGTTTATTAAGCCAAAGTCTAAGGACATGCCTGGGGTAAGCACAGGGCACAGACATATCTGTGGCCTGGGCTCTCTTTCCAGCGATTTGGAAACAGGGTATTTAAAGAAGAGGGCAAACAAGAGAAAGGAAATGGAGAGGGCTAGGCAGTGGACTGATCTCATGTATCTTTGGTTTGCATTGTGGGGATAAACTTGCAATCAACATCATCAGTGTGAAATTTAACAACTCAGGATTAGGAATTTATTTAGGTTGTAGCTTTAAGATTATAATTTGCATGTGCTTGTTTTATAGGGGCCATATACCCTGAAAGGTTTTAGGGCTAACAAGGCAGTTTCCTGTAAGCAATCTGTGAGGAAAGGCATCTGGAGAGGCGAAGGATCTTTGTTGTTATGGGAATCTGGCTTATGCATAAGGTTATGAAATCATAACTATTTGCTTTGGGGAGAGGATGGCAGTCCCTTTGTTACTGAAAGCTGGCACTTGTCCCCGAGGCTGCATCAGAAGAACAAAGACAAATGGTTGAGGAAAAAGAGATTTATTAATTTGCCAGCAAATGGGGAGATGGAGACTCCTGTCTAAAATGCCACCATCCTACTCATAAGCAGAAATACAGAGCTTTTAAAGGGAGGGTTTCCAGCTTCAGGCTATTGCTCATCCATCCCATCTCCTGGAAGACAATCTTGTGACCTCTACCCTGGACCAGACATTCCCTAACCCTCCTGACCACTGGCCTGAGGCAGGAACACAGGTTTTAGTTCTCCAGAAGGAGTGGGGGATGTTTTAAAAAGAAAAAATTTTTGCTGTCTTTTCAGGCCATTCCTTTTGTTACACCTTTTGGCATTATGAGTTTTGGGGTCCTAAGATTTTATTTTTCCTTTACAAGTGCTAATGTAATACTGAATTTCTCACATAACACAACAAATTTACTCATTTTAAAAATCTCAGCTACCATTCCTCTCTCTCTTCATTTATACATAATTTTTCTACTTTTGGAAAGGATATTAGGTTTGGCCAGTATGTTGGTCCAGACTGCTGGCAGCAATACTAGTCCAGCAGTGCCTCTGGCTCAGTCCACTCCTAATGATATGTTAGGGTGGAAAGCCTAGTAGGTGCTCATGGCATGGGGAGAGAAAGATTTCTCACACAGAAATTAGGATATATAAAAGTAAAAAACGTTTATCTTCTTAGAGGTGAGAGAGAGTGAGATAGTGAAGTGGGGGGCAGGGAAGAGAAGAGGGAGACAGCGTGGCATACCAAAGAAAGAGCAGGAGGTGCCAGCACTGAGGCCAAGTGGCTTGCTGATTTAAGGGGGACGAAGAGAAAAAAAACAGTGATGTCTATCAGTTGATAACAAAAGCAGCGGCAAATTGTCAAAGTCCAAGAGTTGGTTTCCCCACCTTTCCTTGGAAATGGAATTGTTGCAGGAGATGTGACTCTGCCCTTCTGCCCTTGGGATACCATTTAGGCTGTAGCTTGTTCTCCTGCTGTTTACTCAGGAACTCTGTAAAAGCAGATTCTCAAAAAACAATTTTAATGGAAAGATTTACATCTCTTTTCCGTCTATTCAGCTCTTTTCAGAAGTTGTACAAAACAAAATTCCTGTAGGGTGTCTGTTAGTGAGAGAACTTACAGCATTGATCTTTAACTGTTACTGGGAAATTGTGGGATTAGGTATTTTCCTGTTATTTTTGCAAGGCCACTCCTTTCATGATATAGAGTAGATTTACATAGTTATAAAACTAGCATGCTATCTTGATCACTAGGCAATAATACATCTACATTCTCTGTCAATCCCAGTTTGTCAGGTGGGGTCAAGGCACAACCCATCCCATTAGGTCTTTAGGAATTCCAACATAAAGGTTTAAAAGTATAGATTCAGTTTCTTGCTTAGGAATCATGTCTGCTTCTTGCACCCACAGTTGCAGCCTTGGTATGGGGCCACTGCCTTAGGTAGGAATACAAAAGGTGATGTGGGGAAGAAAGGAAAAAAGCGTGGTCATACCACCATCTCCCTCCCGCCCCATGGGAAGCACTGCATGGTCATACCAGCATTTATCCCCCCACTGTCTCTTCCCAAATCCCCCAGAAAAGCAGAGGAATCTCTACAGTGATGATCAGCCCTCCTTTGGCCCCCCGTCATGTTAAGTATAATCATGAAGGCCTGTGAGGGAGCCCTTCCTGTTTTTATCTCCACTCCTCCTTTTAGACCACAAATGTTTCAGTTGATGGTTCCAGTTCTTTTCTTTTTCAATTGCTTCCATTCCATTCAATTCAATTCCATCACTTGTTCCATTACCCTGGGGATATCTCTTTGCCCATTGTTGGACCTCATGGGCTATAATTACGTTCCTTGCTCAAGAAATGTGACTCAGTGATTCATACTGGTGCAATATCTTCTGGTCCTGTTATACTACTATGAACAATTTGATCTATAATCTGGTAAGCAAAGCCCAATGCAGAGTAAATGTCTATTCCTGTCAGGACCCATTTATAGCCTCTAGGGGACTACTAGCATCAGTTCAGCTTGTCAGCTATGTGCAGGGCCTTCCCCCATGGGAATCTGTTCCGTAGCCATTTGCAGTCTATGTCTCTTTTATTGGCATTTTATGCCTCAGAAGGTGCAAAGGAGTGTCTCTAAATTCAACCCATCTCTCCATTGTTGCATTCTGCCATGTGTACTCATTGCATGGACCCAAGTGGCCACCCCAAGTGAGCACACAGGGATGTCTGCTCATTGGTCCGGTCACCTGATTCTGGGGAGGTGTTCTCCTGATGTGCATCAACATATCCTACTTTAATCCATTCCTCAGTTTCTTGTAGTGATTTCCATAGGGCTGTTCTCTATACAGGCACCCAATTTACTATTATCCTTCTGCTATTGGCTACCACACATGAATTGGTGGAAATCCAAACAGCAGCAAACTGTATGTAGTTCAGCTGACCTGCCAGCCTGATTTGTTTGTATCTCCTTTAATCAGTCTTCCAAACAATATACTGTCCACTCATCCTGGAACTGCCATCGATAAACCACGCAGCTCCTTTTTGGTCAGTAGAGAGCTGTTCGTACGGTACTGTCTACGTAGTAATAGAATTGGCAGTTCCTCAGGTGGTTCCCTGCTCTTGTATACTTAGTTTCTCTTTGCATTCTTTTGGTATTATGTTCCTGCACAAACCATTTCCATTTTATTATGGATCTCTTCTGGGCATTGACCTTCCCATTTGAGTGTTTCTCTGATAAGACCTAAGACACGATAGGATTATTTTGTGTCATTCAATCACAGGGGCAATCTCAGTTGGTGAATAATGGCAAACTAGTTGTCTCTTAAATGGAAATTTTCTGGTCGCAAATCCCAGCAGTTGTTGCTGGGGGGCACTTACTGGCTTTTACCGTAAACCCCCATTTGTACTCCACACAGAGTTATTATATACCACATTAAGACCTACATGAGCTCAGGCAGTCTTACTGCTTCCCATTTAGCATGTCCAGCTAAGATTTTTTTCCAGATGTTGAAATATTTGCATAGGTGTAATGAGATATCTTGGGGATGGGACCCAAGTCCAAATATGAAATTCATTTGTGTTTCATATACACCTTATACACGTAGCCCGAAGGTAATTTTATACAATATTTACAATAATTTTGTGCATGAAACAAAGTTTTGACTGCAACCTATTACATAAGGTCAGATGTGAAATTTTCCACTTGTGGCATCGTGTTGACACTCAAAAGTTTCAGATTTTGTAATATTCAGATTTCAGATTTTTGTATTAGGGATGTTTAACCTATACAGTCACTTCACATAAAGTCTATCCAACCTTTCATCTTAATCTCATCAACCATGCATTCCTATGTCCTCCCGATCTAGCAATAGCCTTAGGATTTACCAGCAGGATCCTGTGTCACCAGCCTCTACCCTAAACAAAGGCACTTCTTATCATGTATGGCATAGGTTCTACTCAGCTTCTCACAGAAGCTGAAACCAAGGCCAGACCTCTCTTTAGGCAAGGCCAAATTCTTTACTACATACTACCCTACATAGTTATTGTGAGGAATAAATGAGGTGATGTCCAAAACCTGCTTAGCACGGTGCCTGACATAAAAATTGTTAGCTGATACTACTATTCTTTCTGTAATATTTTGTGTTTGTAGTATAATACTACACTTATCTTATTGGTTGTATTAGAGTTACAGAAGGAATATAGGATCAAGCAAATCTCCATAGTCGTTGGCCTTTGATAAAGTGCTTCAATCTGGAATTCTGATTCTTCTTATAGTCTTCCCAATATTACACATGTGATAGAAAATGCAACAGCTTCCCTTGTGTACTACTGACACATTGTGTTTGTCCTTTGCTAGTGAACAGAGTGTTTTATAACACTTGGAGAAGGCCTTGTCCCAACTTGAACTAGCAGCCTACGTTTTTTCTGTGCAGTGATGTTGGTTTATGCAAATAAAAGTTTTATTAAAAATATTGGGTCATGGCTGGATGTGGTGGCTCACACCTATAATCCTAGCACTCTGGGAGCCTGAGGCGGGAGGATCACTCAAGGTCACGAGTTTGAGACCAGCTTGAGCAAGAGTGAGACCCTGTTTCTACTAAAAAATAGAAAGACATGAGCTGGACAACTAAAAATATATAGAAAAAATTAGCCGGGCATGGTGACACATGCCTATAGTCCCAGCTACTCGAGAGTCTGAGGCAGGAAGATCACATGAGTCCAGGAGTTTGAGGTTGCCATGAGCTCGACTGACGCCACAGCACTCTAGCTCAGGCAGCATAGTAAGACTCTGTCTCAAAAAAAAAAAAAAAAAAAAATTGGGTCATAAGTATAGTCTGTATACTGGCTTGCATAAAAATCATCAAGTTACCTGGTTCTGTTTTTGTTTTCTAATTTTAATTTTTTTTTTTTTTTTTTTTGAGACAGAGTCTCACTCTGTTGTCCTGGCTAGAGTGAGTGCCGTGGCATTAGCCTAGCTCACAGCAACCTCAGACTCCTGGGCTCAAGTGATCCTCCTCCCTCAACCTCCTGAGTAGCTGGGACTACAGGCATGTGCCACCATGCCCGGATAATTTTTTCTATATATTTTTAGTTGTTCAGATAATTTCTTTCTATTTTTTTTAGTAGAGACGGGGTCTCGCTGTTGCTCAGGCTGGTCTCGAACTCCTGAGCTCAAACAATCCACCCGCCTCGGCCTCCCAGAGTGCTAGGATTACAGTCATGAGCCACTACCCTCGGTCCTAATTTTAATTTTTAAAGTATAAAATTATATACTTGTGGTAAATTTAAAATAGAACAGGATATAAAGGAAAAATAGATGAGAATACAAACAGAAAAGTAAATATGTCCTCTTTCTTCTAACTACCCATTTCTATTCCTAGTAGTTAAACTGTTATCAATTCTTTATATGTCCTTCTAGAATGTTTTAATGCATGCAAAGTATATATTGAACCTTAAACACATGGAGGCCCATACACATGGAATTCAGTTGCATTGTATATATTTTACAATTTGCTTTTTTCATTTAAGGAAAAATCTTGGACTTCTTTCTCTAGCAGCACATAGAGATTCGCTCATTCTTTTTTAATGACTACTTATTATTCCATTTTATATATGTACCATCAATTCTTAGCCATTCTTATATTGAGTAGATTTTCCCTTTTTTGCTTCTACAAACAGTATTGCAAGGAACACTTTTTTGGTATATCTATTTGCATCAGGGCACAAAAGTATCTAGAGGATAGATTCATTGCTGGCAGTGAAACTGTTAGGCTAAAGAATGTCTGATTTTTCATTTTGAGTATTGCCAAATTACCCTCCCCAAAACAGCTGTATCAGTTGAACATCCTACTAGTAATTTTGAGTGTCTATTTTCTCCTATTAATTCCCAGTGTTGGGTATTTTCAGATTTTTTAATCTTTGCCAATCCGATAGTTAAAAACTGGTGTCGACATTGTTTTATTTTACATTAAGTTAATTGTGACAAGGCTTGAGTGCTTTTAATATGTTAATTCATTCATTGTTTTTCCTTATCTGTGAAGCAGAGATTGTAAGCCTTTACTAAACAGTTCATATTCATGTGTCCAGTTTTCTTATTGAGCTGTGTGTTTTTTTCCTAGTGATTTACAAGAGCTTTTTGAATATTGAGGAAATGGCACTGTGCTTTATGTTACACATTTTCAGTTAATTATTGGCTTTAAATTTATTTTTTAAGTGGGGATATAATTCATATACCATAAAATTCACCCCTTTACAATACAATTGAGTGGTTTTTAGTATATTCACAAGGTTGTGCAGCCATCACCACTATCTAATTTCAGAACATTTTTATCATACCAAAAAGAAACTGTATAGCCATTATAGTCACTCCTTCCTTCCCCTCAACCTCTTGTAACCAGTTACTGACTTTCTACCTCTGTGACGTTTCATATAAATGGATTCATACAGTGTGTAGCCTTTTGTGTCTGGCTTCTGTAACTTAGCATGTTTTCAAGTATTTTTGGTGGCATATATTAATTAGTACTTCTTTTTTTATGTTTGAATAATATTTCATTGTATAGATATACTACCTTTTATCCATTCATCATTGATGGACACTTGGGTTATTTCCACTTTTTGGCTATTAACTACTGTCTTAGTCTGTTTGTGCGCTATAATGAAATACCTTAGACTGGCTAAGTGGTAAACAACAGAAATGTATTGCTTACAGTTCTGGAGGTTGGGGGGTCCAAGCTCAAGGTACCAGCAGATTCAGTGTCTAGTAAGGACTTATAATCTCTGCTTCATAGATGGTGCCTTCTAGCTCTGTCCTCACATGGCAGAAGGGGTGAATAAGCTCCCTCAGGCCTCTTTTATAAGGGCACTAATAGAATAAATGGGGGCAGAGCCCTCATTACCTAATCATCTCCCAAAGACACTATCTCTTGGTACCACTACATTGAGGATTAGGCTTCAACATATAAATTTCGGGGGACACAAAAATTCAGACCATAGCAGCTGTTAGGAGCATTCATTTACCAATTTTTGTGTGAACATATACTTTCATTTTTTTCAGTATGTACCTAGGAGTAGAATTGCTGGGTCATATGGTAATTCAACATTTAACTTTTTGAGGAGCTATCATACTGCTTTCCAGAGTGGATGTGCCATTTTATATTCCCACCAGCACTGTATGAGAGTACCAGTTTTCCATCTTTTTGATTGTAGCCATCTTAGTGTATGAAGAGTGGTGTCTCACTGTGCTATTTTTGCTGTATGTTTTAGTTTTTTATATAGTCGACCATATCAGGAATACAAATATTTTCCCCAAAGTTAAATATGTATTCTACACAGTTTATTAAGAAAAACTGCAATCTCCAGCTCCCTCTCCCTTCCATTTCCCCTTTCCCAGATGTAACGACTTTTAACTAGTGGTTCTCACTCAACTAGATTGGACAGTTCTGTCCTTTGTGGACCATTTAGCAATGTCTAGAGACTTGGTTGGTTGTGAGAACTGAGTTGGGGAAGAGCTTCTGCAGGCATCTAGTGTGTGAAGGTCAGGGATGCTCCTCAGCATCCTACAATGCATAGGATAGCCCCAACAAGACTTATCTGGCCCAAAATGCCAATAGTGGCAAGGTTGAGAAACCCTGCTTTTACCTGATTCTTTTGATATTTACCTCCACATCTTTGAGTATCTTGCTGCTTTTTAATTTTTCAGTTTTAGCCATTATGTAATAACTTATCTCTGTGAAAGATAAAACATTTAGCTCTTTCTCTCCTCCATCCTCCTCTCTCTCAATGTAGTTATGTTCTAATTGTGGAAAACTCATTATTCATATTTTTCATTAGTATAAATGACCATGGTTCCTTCAGAGATATTCTTTGCTGAGCTTTATGATTAACCGTGATTATTTTCCCTTTCCTTTACAAATTTTGTTTTTCTTGGAGTTCATAATTTTCCTTTTTTTAAAAATTTTTGCTTTGTTTATTATGCTTTGTAATTTGACCCCTGCAAATTTTCTATCAATTGTCTAAATCTCCTTTCAGGATCTTAATTCACGTAAGTTATTCTCTCATTTTCATTTTCCTGGAAAAAAGGGTTCCTGGAGCCTTTTGATTCTGATCTGGACCATGTTGGCCCTTTTTGCCTGGTGTATGGTTAAATATTATCTTGGGATCTTTTTTCACTGTTATCCTTGGAGTTCCCGTTGCCCTTTTCCTGTGTGGATCTAATGTTTCCTGTATCCCATTTCCTCATTCTTAGTTTCCAGTGTTCTGAAATTTCATTGTGATATTTCTTGGTGTGGATTTATTTCATTCATTGTGCTGGGTACTAGGTGGACCTTTTTGATTTGGAAACTCATTCCTTTCAGACTGGGAAATTTTCTTGAATTATTTCTGTTAATTAGTTTGGCCTGTTTTATTTGGTCTGTCTTCTCGAGCTTTTATTATTATATTTGAACATTGGACCTCCTGGATTCGTCAGCTTTCCTCTCGTATTTGCCATATCTTTTTCCTTTTGTTATATTTTCTGGGATATCTGGGATATTTCCTTAACTTTATCCACCAGTCCTTTTCTTGAGTTTGTTATTCCCGCCATCATATTTTATATATCAGAAGATTTTTTTGTTCTCTGAGTGGTCTTTTGAAATGATCCTGTTCTTTTTTTTTTTAAGAAACAATATCTTCTCATATTTTTGAGAATACTAATGATAATTTTCTTTATTCAAAAATATTTTTCTCTTTGTATACTATTTCCTCTAAATGGTCCTTTTTTTCCCTGTTTCTTTATTTTAGTCCCTTTTTCCTGTTAGTAGAGTTCCTCAGATATCTGGTAATCTTTTTTCCCTCATATTTAAAAATAGGGGAATAAAAAATGAGAAGTTCTCACTATGTTAGTATGACTGTGAATTTCACCATAGGGTGATCTTACTGGGCCATTCAGTTGAGAAATTTTTCGAGTCGCTATCTTTAAGTCTTTCCTCATAGGGTGGTCAAATTCCATAGAAAAAACTCTTGTAGTCTCTTAACTAGAGGTCTGGCTGCCAGTATTCTGGTGGCCAAGTGGGGAAAGAGAGCTTGAGGTCTCAATATCCAGGAAGGCATATTTCAGTATAATGTTCCTCCCCACCCTCACCCTGCCCCTTGTACTCACCCCGACCTTCAAATCATAGTTGTGCCTGGTGGTTCCCAGGTAGAAATTATTTTTTATCCTTTCAGAAAACAAACCTCCCCTCTCTTACCTAGATGTATGGAGAAAGAGAAGGGATCAGAAGGTATGAGTGCTTCCAAATTGGACTTTCAATTTGATTTTTAACTTTTCATTTTGTTTTTTTTGAGACAGAGTCTCACTCTGTTGCCCGGGCTAGAGTGCTGTGGCATCAACCTAGCTCACAGCAACCTCAAACTCCTGGGCTCAAGCAATCCTTCTGCCTCTACTTCCTGAGTTGCTGGGACTACAGGCATGCACCACCATGCTTGGCTAATTTTTGTACATATTTTAGTTGTCCAGCTCATTTCTTTCTATTTTTAGTACAGACGGGGTCTTGCTCTTGCTCAGGCTGGTCTCGAACTCCTGAGCTGAAATGATCCACCCGCCTCAGCCTCCCAGAGTGCTAGGATTACAGGCATGAGCCACTGTGCCCAGCCTTAACTTTTCATTTTGAAATAATTTCAGACTTAATAACAAAAATTGCAAAAATAGTACAAAGAGTTTCCACATACCCTTCATCATTCATCTATGGGAAGCTTTTTAGAAGTATAACTTCCCTGGGTTTTGCCCCAGAGATTCTAATTGGGTCAATCAAGGTTAAGACAGAAATGTATGTTTTGAAAAAGGTCCTTAAATAACTAATGTGCATCCAGGTTTAGGAGCACTTTCTTAGAAGTTATAAAGACTGGAAAGGCATATATTTATTCATTCAATAAATATTTATTGAGCAATTATAATGTATTAGACACTTTACTGGATATTAGTGGTAGAGATGAATAAATTAGAGTCTCTTTTGTAAAGTTACTTATTACTTTAACAGGTGAAACAGAGCTAGAGGCTGAGAATTACAATTCAGTAGGATAAATGCTGTGTTAGAGCTACACAGATAAGGGACCAGTTTACTTTAGCTGAGAGAATAAGAATGACTTTATGGCTAAGGTAAAAAAGTTTTTTTTCAACATGTTACGGGGGTACAAATGTTTAGGTTACATATATTGCCTTTGCCCCGCCCAAGTCAGAGCTACAAGGGTGTTCATCCCCCAGATGGTGCATACCACATCCATTAGGTGTGAATATACCCATTCCCACCTCCACCTCCCCCTGCCCAACACCAGATGAGTGTTGCGCTATATGTTCACGTAAGTGTTGATCAATTAATACCAATTTAATGATGAGTATATGTGCTTGTTTTTCCATTCTTGTGATACTTCACTTAGTAGAATGGGTTCCAGCTCTATGTAGGATAATACAAGAGATGCTAGATGACAATTGTTTTTTGAGGTTGAGTAGAACTCCATGTACCACATGTACCACATTTTATTAATCCACTTGTGTATTGATGGGCACTTGCATTGTTTCCACATCTTTGCAATTGTGAATTGTGCTGCTATAAACATTCTAGTGCAGATGTCTTTGTTACAGAATGTCTTTTGTTCTTTTGGTAGATGCCCAGTAACGGGATTGCTGGATCAAATAGTAGCTGTATTTGTATCTCTTTGAGGTATCTCCATATTGCTTTCCATAGAGGTTGTACTAGACTTTGTAGTCCCACCAG
>CAUYSK010096133.1:0-13915 GCA_963575035.1 Avahi laniger | reverse complement strand
CCAATGTCTATAAGAGTTTTTCCAACATTTGCTTCTAGAATTCTTGTGGTTTCATGCATTAGGTTTAAGTCTGTTACCCATCATGAGTTGATTTTTGTGAGAGGTGAGAGGTGTGGATCCTGTTTCAGTCTTCTATATGTGGCTATCCTGTTTTCCCAGTACCATTTAATGAATAAGGATTCTTTTCCCCAGTTTATGTTTTGGTCTGCTTTATAAAAGATTAGATGGCTATAGGAGGATGGTTTTATATATGGGTTCTCAGTTCTGTTCCATTGGTCTGTGTCTCTGTTCTTGTGCCAGTACCATGCTATTCTAATTAGTATAGCCTTTTAGTATAGCTTGAAGTCTGGTAAATTGAGGCCCTCCAATTTTTTCTTTTCGCTTAAGATTGTTTTTCGGGGTCTTGTCTGGTTCCATACAAAGCATAGAATTACTTTTCCTAGATCTGTGAAAAATGATGTTGGTATTTTAATAAGGATTGCATGGAATATGTAGATCACTTTGAGTAGTATAGACATTTTAACAATGTTGATTCTGCTGACCCATGAGCATGGTATGATTTTCCACCTGTATACGTCCTCTGCTATTTCCTCCTAAGTGTTTTATAATTCTCCTTGTAGAAGTCTTTTATCTCCTCAGTTAAATATATTTCTAGGTATGTTATTTTCTTTGTTGCTATTGTGAAGGGTATTGAGTCTTTGATTTGGTTCTCAGTTTGACTGATGTTGGCATATAGGAATGCTACTGATTCTATACATTGATTGTGTAACCTGATCCTTTGCTGAATTTGTTTATCAATTTCAGTGTCTCATGGAAGAATCTTAGGGGGTTTTCTAGATAGAAAATCATATCATTAGCAAAGAGGGATAGTTTGACTGCTTCTGCCCCCATTTTGATCCCCTTGATTTCTTTCTCTTGTCTGATTGCTCTGAGTAGGACTTCCAGCACTATGTTGAATAGAAGTGGTGATAGAAGGCATCCTTTTCTGGTTCCAGTTCTAAGCAGGAATGCTTTCAATTTTTTCCCATTCAGTATGATGTTGGCTGTGGGTTTGTTTTATATAACTTGTATCATTTTTAGATAAGTCCCATCTATGCCTGTTTTGTTAAGCATTCTTATCATAAAACGGTGCTGAATTTTATTGAATGCTTTTTCTGTGTGTATGAGAGTATCATATGATGGTCTTTGTTTTTGCTTCTATTTATATGGTGCATTACATTTATAGATTTGCATATGTTGAACCATCCCTGCGTCTCTGGGATGAAGCCCACTTGGTCATGATTTAAGTCATTTCTAAATGTTGCAGATGTTTCTTTCTACCGTCTTCCCCATAGGATTTCTGCCAACTGTGAGATCACTTTGCTTCAGAAGGATTTCCTCTGTTTCCTCACTTAGAAGTTCCATTCAAATGCTTCAAAACTATGTCCTCTAAACTTAGGTATATGAAGGGTTGGAAGTGGAATCCTTACATTATATATTTCTCTATTCACTGATATTAACTATGAGTTGAGATGCTATTGGGAGCATCCTTCAATTGAGGGGAAAGTAAAAGGATTATTTATAATGTTCCTATATCCCATCTAAGTTTTTAATAAAAAGGTTTATTATCAAATAAAACCTTTTTCACAAATTGGAAAAATACTGTTTCTTCTAATGTGCTCCAAATTGAGTGCATGTTCTGTTCCTTTTTTCTTAGTGTCCACTCCAGTATGCACAGCCAGCTCTGTTTGATATCCTTCTGGTGCTAATTTGTCCTTTTCTCCTTACTGAGTAGACATTTATTCATCTTCCCTTATTCATTTAAAGCCTGTAGTCTCCCTCTTTGTCTGTCTGACTTTCCTAATTCTGTCTCAGAAGATAACAATAAACTTTCTCCTACTTGGTTCCCTGGAGAAGCTGAAGGCTATTTTGAATCTAGGATTTGATAAATTCTTCTTTTTTTTTTAATAACTCAGATAATAATAGATACTTAGTAAAAATAAATCTGGCTGGGCGTGGTAGGCAACATTTCTGCCTGAAATTAAATGAAACAGATGATATTTCAAGTACCCAGTCAATGTGTAACATTGTGGGGGAGTGGACGGAAAACTTGTCCTTTTTAAATTGTTACTTTGTTCTCTTACTAGGCTATGATAACTGATTGATTGGGGTTTTCGTATTTTTTTTTTTTTTTTTGAGACAGGGTTTCACTCTCATCCAGGCTAGAGCGCCAGTAGCACAATCATATTAGCTCACTGCAACCACAAACTACTGAGCTCAGGCAGTCCTCCTGGCTCAGCATCCCAAGTAACTAGGGTTACATGCATCTACCACCACGCCTGACTAATTTTTTAATTTTTGTAGACAGGTCTCATTTTGTCCAAGCCAGTCTTGAACTCCTGGCCTCAAGCGATTGATCCTTCCACCTTGGCCTCCCAAAGTGCTAGGATTAGAGGTGTGAGCCACTGTACGTCACCTGGATGGAGTATTCTTACTCATTCTCTCTCTCACTCAACAGCTTTATTGAAGTGTAATTGACATACAATAAACTGTACATATTTAAAATATACAATTTGATGAGTTTTCACAAATGTATACACCTCTGAAACTATCACTACAATCAAGATTGTGAATATGTCATCCCCGGAAGTTTTCTTATGTCTTTTTATAATCCCTTCCATTTGTTCCTCCCTCCTTTCACCATCCCCAGGCAGCTACTGATCTGCTTTTTGCCACTGTAGATTATGTTGCATTTTTTTTAGAATTTTATAGAAATGGAATCGTACAGATTACTCTTTTTGGTTTGACTTTTTTTTTTTTTTTTTGAGACAGAATCTTACTCTGTTACCCGGGATGCCGTGGTGGGTGTCAGCCTAGCTCACAGCAACATCAAACTCCTGGGCTCAAGCGATCCTCCTGCCGCAGCCTCCCAAGTAGCTGGGACTACAGGCATGCGCCATCATCACCATCATGCCCGGCTAATTTTTTCTGTGTATGTGTAGTTGTCCAGCTAATTTCTTTTTATTTTTTTTTTAGTAGAGACAGGGTCTCACTCTTGCTCAGACTGGTCTCAAACTGCTGAGCTCAAACAATCCTCCCGCCTCGGCCTCCCAGAGTGCTAGGATTACAGACTTGAGCCACTGTGCCCAGCCTTGGTTTGACTTATTTCAGCATATTTTTTTATAGTATATATCAATAGTTAGTATTTCATTGTATGTACGTACCATAGACTTATTTATCCATTTACCTGTTGATGGACATTTGGAATGGATTGTACTTTTTAAAATAAATAATTTAACACTAGGGAATTTTTATTTTCTTTGTTTCACCAGCTGTTTCCCAAGGACTTACATGCCAAGAAAAGTGGACAAAGGAGCTACTTTAAAAGGTAGTTTGCTTTGCCTTAAGTTGACTTTCATTGATCTTTTTCATACTATCTCTTCTTTGGCAGGCTTTGGTGTTAAGATGTTGAGTACTGCCAACATGAAAAGCAGTCAGTACATTCCGATGCATAGCAAACAGATCCGAGGACTGGCTTTCAGCAGTCAGTCCAAAGGCTTACTACTCTCTGCTTCTCTAGACAACACTATTAAACTGACCAGGTGAGTGATGTGGAGAGGAAGATGGGGACTTGGCTGCCTGGTGTCGAACAGATTGAAATTAGTATCAGTGTTATGATGGCCTTAGCTCTTTTTTGGTCTAAGACATTATTTTCTTTTTTATTTAAAAGTGGACACAACAGGTTACAAAACTATGTGTAGTATCCCCTTTCTTTAAAATTATGTGTGTTACAGAATATGTCTTAAATCATGCAAATGAGAGTAAAACTCTAGAGATGGTGGACAATATGGAGAGAGCTGTGGTACCTGACATCATGAAGTCTCCATACCAGCTTGCAAGTGCTTATTCCTGGCCTATTACCTGGATAATTCTGCCTAACAGAAATGTTCACCAAATACTCACTGCCCTTGGGTACCATGATGACTTCCTACGCATCCTCTCTTGGTTAGGGCATTTTATCTTTCACATGCTCTACAAGTACTTTGAAGCAGATCTGAGTGCTCCATGCCTTTAACTTTTCAAAAGTAGTTCTGATCAGATGTCTGATAGTTGGCTTCCTATTTAATTTCTGCAGCTAAATCTGAGGGACATCCTGTAGCACCATCAGGACTGATTAGCCTTTTGGCTTTTCAGTGAATGCTTCAGCTTAATTTTGGCCAGAAACTCAGTGAAACATTGTTTTATATTTATATATATGCTGTGTTTTTTTAAAGAATTGTTGGGTTGGTTTGTTTTTTGAGATAAAATCTTGCTCTGTTGCCCCAGGTAGAGTGCACTGGTATAATCATAGCTCACAAAAACCTCAGACTTCTGGGCTCAAACAATCCTCCTGCCTCAGCCTCCCAAGTAGTTGGCACCTGTAGGTATGTGCCACCACACCCAGCTAATTTTTTTCTATTATTGGTAGAGATGGGATCTTGCCCTTATTCAGGCTGATCTCAAACTCCTGAGCTCAAGTGATCCTCCCACCTTGGCCTCCCAGAGTGCTTGGATTACAGGCATGAGCCATGGTGCGTGGCCTAAAAGTATTGTTTTAAAAATAGAGGGGGAAATATTAAATACCAAAGTGTCATTAATGACTACCTCTGGGTGGTTAGACAGTTTATTTTTTCTGATATATTCTAATTTTCTGACATTACATGTTGATTACCTGTGTGGTAGGTAACTATGGAGAAGGTCATAGGAGTAGAGTGGGGAATAATTGTTTATATGTCTCTTTAACTTATTCTTTTACTTCCTTAGAGCTTAAGGGGAAAACCTGTGCCCTCCAAAACAAATGTTTTGGAATTTAAAGGGGTTATCTGGGCAGTCCCTAGAGGAAATTGGGAACCCAGATAGTTTGGGTGTGTGGATGTTTTCTCAATAAGGATTATTAATCATTTAAATAATAATTTTTATATCTCCTGTCTTTGATTTTGTCGATGCATAGTTTTACAAGTCTCTTATAATTCCACAGCCTGGAGACAAATACTGTGGTCCAGACTTATAATGCTGGACGTCCTGTCTGGAGCTGTTGTTGGTGCCTTGATGAAAATAATCACATCTATGCTGGACTGGCCAATGGTTCGATTCTCGTATATGATCTGCGAAACACGAGCTGTCATGTCCAGGAGTTAGTACCTCAGAAAGCCAGGTAGGGAGCCACCCACTTTTTTCCTGTAGGTAGCTTTCTCTCGGATGTTGTTGTGTTAATCCTCACTTCAGGGGGTGTTCCACAGTTGGTCAGAAATCTTTTTTAACTTCACAGAGGGCAGTTCTCTTAAGATGCAGTGATATCACTTCACGGCTAGTAAGATCCTTAGAAGTTGTGTTCATGATATTTCACATGATGGAAAGCTCTGAGACTGAGTATAGCCAGGTTCAGAGAGTCAGTAAACATGGTGAAATAGAGTCTGAATGTGTATTCAGAACCTAGCTCTACTACTTATAAGCTATGTGATCTTCGTTGTGTTTATCACCGTGCTGTGAACTTCATCTATAAAATCTAGTTGATACAGATTTACTTGAATAGCCATATGTCCAGCACATAGGAAGAAATTAGTAAGGATAGCCTAATAAAAAAAGTGATTCAAAACTTCCCTAATCCAAAGTTAAACCCATTTAGTTTGAGTATACCATATTATTATCATTTATAATCCAGTTACAGGCTTGGGAGGCTGGTAAAGCCAGCCCAAATTCTGAGGGTGGAGAGCCACCATTGTGGCTTCCCAGAGTGTGTTCAGTGCCATTCGGACTGCCCTGGAGGTATAAAGTTCTCTAAAGGGGAGTGGTATCTTAAGAGAGAATTTCCATTTCCAATTTGAATATATGTTACAAGGAGCACGGGAATCTAAACATAAAGATATCACTACAGTAATAATTATTTACCACAACCTAGACTCAACACTTAGGACTTTGTTCGTTTGGGTGAGGTGGAATCTTGCCTTAGTGATGTGGTGCATGAGCATGAAGATGATTAGTGTGAACTTGAGGCAAACAAAGTAACTGCCATTAAGGTAGAGAGACCCATATAGGGTAGACAATAAAATATGCCAGGTTTAAAAATAGCAAGGGAAGAATATTTGTATGCATTATTCATTTTTATTTTAGTTTACTTTAGTTACTTTCTGTGTGACTGGGAAAATGAAATAAATCATGCAAAGTGGACACCTGGGCAACTTCAGCAGAAATGAGTGCATAGGAACGTAGTCTGCAGGCTGATGTTTCTGAGAGGATTCTTGGCGTATAGTCCTGATCATCTGGTTGTGGAAAGAAATTTAGAAAATCTAAAAAAAAAATCTTGTTTCTGGATTAAAACATAGTTGCTTTTGGGTACATTTTAATTGCAGGGTCTGTCAGCTACAGCTTGGAATCTTTATTTTATGATATATATAAGCTTTGTTTCCTTGCTGACTTTCCTTGTCTGTGTGGCAAGGAAGCTTTCCAGAAGCTTCACATCAGTCAAGTAATTGTGATCTTGTATCCATTAAATTTCCTAGTCCTTTTTTTTTTTTTTTCCATTTCTTTTAGAGCATCTGGTGTCTCCCCTGAAATCAGATGCAGAATATTATATGTATGCCCTTGTGTTTTTATAGAGAAGGTTGAGAGTTTTTATCATATGTCATAGGATACCTCTTCTGTAGGGGTAGAAATATACTTGAGGGCTGCAGGTAGTGCAGTTTGGAGCAGTCCAAGTTTTGGAATGTGAGACATAGTTTCCTTTCTTTTCCTGCAGATGCCCACTGGTGTCCCTGTCATACATACCCAGAGCTGCCTCAGGTGCATTTCCATATGGTGGAGTGCTGGCTGGAACCTTGGAGAACGCTTCCTTCTGGGAACTGAGAATGGGTTTTTCTCATTGGCCTCATGTGCTGCCCTTGGAGCCAGGAGGCTATGTAGACTTTCAGACAGAGAGCAGCACCCGGCACTGTCTTGTGACCTACAGGCCTGGTGAGTGTTAGAGTGTCCTCATGGGGCCTCCTGTGGTTTGTTTGGGAGAAGATTGATAGAGAGGAGGGAAGGGGAGAGCTTGATCCTACCCTTTGGGTGGCTGTTTTAAGCCCCTCTTAGGCTAACAGGTTATGTCACAGCTCTTGCTACTACACTGAGATTGATGGCTCCAAGTTCCTCCATTGAGCCTGCCTCCCTTCTTACTTGTGAGAACTGGAACATATTCTGCCTGATACTCCTGGAAGTGAATTAGGCACATATGAGGCCCTACAACTTAAAACAGTAATGGAATGAGGTGGCCAGCTCTTGATACCCTTGAGCAAAGTTTAGATCAGTTTTGTGTCTTCTGCCTGTCCCTTTGTTCACCTAAGAGAAGGACTCAAATGAAGGCACCTCTGTAGTGCCCAGATTAGGGAATTATCTATTTCTCCTTATTGGGGGCCAAGAAAGGTAAAGAGAAGGTGGACAGCCATGGTTGTATTGGTTTAGCCAGCTAGATGTCACTGCCTCCAGAGCCAGGGTAGAATCCCTGATAGCTGACTGTGTTTAAATTCACAGGTTCTTTCTAACCTAAAAGGCATCATGAATCTAAATTCCTGATGAACCATACTGATTGATGGTCAGTGTTGTAGATTTTTACCTTTGTAATTTGGTTATGAGGTCTCTCTGGAGAATGGCTATAATGTCTGGCTCTGCCCTAACAGGGCTCCAGGGATTTGGTCATGAATGTTTACAGTGTGCCTTTCACAGGACACTTCTTTATCCTGGCAGATGCGCTAATGCCTAAATGTCCAACTCACAGGAAACTTATTTATACTGGCAGGCACCCTTGTGGCTCTTTTCTAACCTGTGTCCAGTCTATTCCTGCTAAGATGGCGAGTCTAGGAGAGCCCTGACGAGGAAAGAAGTTAGGTTCAGGTGTGTTGGTCAGGTGAAACAGAGGAGGCAACTCAACAAAACACAGGAGATAACAAGCAGTTTATTACTTACAGATCCCTGGGAGAAGAGGGCAGCGTGCTTGGAAGGGTCAATGGGAAGAAGAGGGAGCCATCCAGGACATTCATGCTCAATCACTGGGCAGGGAGCAAGGCAGGGGACTCGTGGGACATGCCTTTATTAAGGGCTAGAGCATTGTCCTTTAGGCTTTCCCTCGAGGGTTGTGGATTAACCGGTTTAAAGACAACATGTACAAAGCAGGGGAATTTACATGACTCTGGTGCTGCCCATTAGGTTTTATTGTGGTCAGCAGCTGTGGAATGTATAGGGTTTTGGGTCAGTGGGATGATGAACAAGCGGGCTATATTGCAGACCACCTCTTGGCAAGAGGAAGTTTTAGCTGGGCCAAAGGTGACAGTATTTCTGGGTTTCACACAATTTATTTTACACCTAAAAATGGATGCCGAGGCGGCAACTATATTAAACAAATTTATGACAGATAAGATATTTGGTCAGAGTTAGTCATTAAATGCTTACACTTCTGGTAGTTGTGGGTAGATCTCATCATTTTAAGGTTTTTTTATTTTTTGTATTTTTGAGACAGAGTCTCACTCTGTCGCTGCAGCTAGAGTGCAATGGCATCATCATAGCTTACTGCAACCTCAAACTCCTGGCCTCAAGAGATCCTCCTGCCTCAGCCTCCTGAGTAGCTGGGACTACAAGTGTGTGCCATCATGCCTGGCTAATTTTTCTATTTTTGGTAGAGACAGTCTCACTCTTGCTCAGGCTGGTCTTGAACTCCTGACTTCAAGTGATCCTCCTGCTATGGCCTCCCAGAGTGCCAGGATTACAGGCGTGAGCCACCATGCCCGGCCATTTTAAGTTTTGTTTGAACTGGAAAACTGTCAGCTGGCTCTTCTGACCTTTTAGGCTCCACATGCCACAGGTTTGCTGTCTCCAAGGCTGTGATTTGCTGTGACTTGTGTAGGAAGCTTGGAGTCCCATTTTGTTCTCCAGCTTTTGTTTGCCTCCCAGCAGAACCTCAGATACATGTTCCTCCTAGAATAGTATGCTTTCACTTTATAAAAACTTGCAGTTTGGGGCTAATGGGGTTCTCACTGACGGAAGGAAAAAAACCTTATACTTGGAACTCTTGAGAGATAAATCCCCCAGGAGAGTTCTGGCAAGATACAGTGATTTTACTAAAATGGTTAGCTCATGCTCAGAATTGTTTCTCTTGTAGGCAAAAACCTATTGTAGATAACTTGCTTCATCCTAGCCTAGGGTTCTGAATTTCATTTATGCTATATTGTTCTTGTTACTGTGTTTGTTTTGTAATGATTCTTAATGGTTTAATACACTTAAGGCTTTTCCATCCACCTAGGATGTAAGTGTCTGAGGTTCAGGTACTTGGTTAATTTCTTCTGTAGCATCCCCATGGTACAGCACTGATTTCTCTGTCCCATAGATAAAAACCACAAGACCATACGAAGCGTGCTGATGGAGATGTCCTATACACTGAATGACACTGGAGAGCCAGTCTGCTCCTGCCATCCTGTACAAACATTCCTTGGGGGATCCACTTGTAAACTCCTGACCAAAAGTGCCATTTTCCAAAACCCACAGAATGATGGCAGCATACTGGTGTGTACTGGGGATGAAGCATCAAATTCAGCCCTGGTGAGCCCGTTATTTGTTTATTTTGTATAATACTGGTAAGGGAAAACGTGAACATTTTTATACAGAAGAAGAAAAGATAGGTTGGATCTGCTCTATGTTAAAAGAAACAATTAAGATTTATAATCACCAAATGTAATATGGGCGTTACTTGGATCCTGATTCATACAAACTGAATATAAAAAAAGATCAGAAAATTTTGATTATGCACCAGTGTTAGATAGAATTATGGAATTACTGTTCATTTTGTTGGATATGATGACATGTAAAGTGTCAGGTGAAAGAAAACGTCTTTTTAGAGATGCATATTTAGTATGTAAGGGTAAAATGACATGAAGTCAACAAAAAAAGCAGGATTGATAAAGCAGACGTGGCAAAAGCTTAAGCTTTTTTTTTTAAAATCTCCCTCAAGCCTTTGCGAAGAAAAAGCATAATTGTTGAACGTGGATGATAGGTGGCTCATTGTACTATTCTCTTTACTTTTTAATACTCTAAAATGTTTTTGATAATAAAAAGTTTTTAGAAAGGAAAAGAAAGTACTAATTAGAAGGTAGGTGCCATGAGGTCAGGGACAGAGACTTTGTCTTATTGATCCTTCAGTCCCTAGAAAAGACAAAACCTCGAAGAGTGCCTTGCACATAGATTGAAGGAATGAATGCTAGGGTTGGTTTACAGGTGCACTCATGGGTGGAGTAATTGCTGATTACAGTAGGTGAGTCCATACCTGAACTATGTCCAGCATGCTGGCTTTGTGCAACCTTGTGAAGGTTCGGGCCCGTCTGCTTTGCTGCCCATGAAGTGTTCTCTCTACAGCTCTTTCAAAGTTGTTTTATGATAAAGCAAGTCCCTCAGCTGAACTGACTGACTCTTGGCCTTTCTACTTGCCTTCTTTAGCTATGGAATGCTGGCAGTGGCTCATTGCTGCAGGACCTGAAGACTGATCAGCCTGTCTTGGACATCTGCCCATTTGAGGTGAACCATAACAGCTACTTGGCTACCTTAACAGGGAAGAAGGTCCTCATCTATCAGTGGGAGTGACCATGATCTTGAGAGACCTTTCAGGCATGCTGCTGGTTAACTTCAAATGTTTGTTAGTACCTAGCAGCCCTGAGCAGGATCCCAGCATTTTGCCTGCAGCCTGGAACTTTCGGGATTGTGGTTCATTTGGATTAGTGTGATTCTAGGACTCCAGGTCACTGATACACTACAAATTGTGTGTCTACTATGTCCATCAAAAGAGTACGTGACTGGTACTCCATCTGTATTTTCCATTTCTTGCGTTTAAAGCCTTCATGAATCTTTGTTGGGAATCTTTATTTTCTATCTGACTTTCTAAGGACCTTAGAGAATGTCCTCTCAGCAGTCATTTAGGATATGAGTGGGCACCAAGCATTTTCTGGAGGATATGACACCTCACCTGAGTGGTCTTGTCACTTGGGCTTTGGGAGTGCTACCTCCTTGAAGGGACTAATTACTTTCTTGATGCTGATTGGATGCAGCCTAGATGCAAAAGAGTCTTTATTCAGTTGAACACAAGAGGGCATTGTAGACCCTTGTGTAGGATTTGATTTATTTTTGACCTTGAAGGCTGACAACCTCTTATTAGTAACTTGGTCTAATCCCCACAGAAGTGTATGGTAGAGCACATCTGGTGTGCTTTGTGTTGACAAGTTGTTCCAGGCACAAGGTGCTGGGACGATGGCAGGCCCAATGATGGAGGCTGCAGATGAACTGTAAGACCCTTTGCTAATGTCATTGTGAGATCTAAGGGAAGAGACCATTTGTTTTAACAGTTCAGAAAACTTGTTTTTTCTAGCCAGTTTAGGATCTCAGGATTGGTTTTATCTAAGCCAGTGCTTTAATGGCCACTCCTTTTTACCTCTCACTAGGAAAAGATGAGTGATATGTCAAAGTGTTTACTTGAGTCTCCCTTACTATCAGAGATCAGGAGCAAGGACTAGGAGCTTACAAAAGAAGCTGCTTGGCCTGCTATTGACAACAGGAGGACTTGTCTCTCCCATTCTGAGAGAGTTCCTGTAAGACTAAAGCTAATCCCCTGAAGTGAGAGCCTGTTCTTGAATGTGTTTATAATTCCCAGGTAAAGGCTTCCCCATGTGTAAATGATGTGACTCCAAGTTCCTATGATTTGTCTCCCTAACTTTTTCTGAAAATGTTAGTAAAATTCTCAGGAATAGTGGTTGGAGACTGTGTGAGTGGCAGGGAGGTGCCCACCAACTTTCATTCCAGTCCTGGATTGTCCAGCACTGGGAGCTGCACTTCTCTCCAATAGAGAGCTCAGTTTTATTTCATGCTTTGCTTCAGACTGCTCTGCCAAATCACTGTCCATAAGAGACCATGCTTCAGGGTGTGGGCAGGTCGGTGCCCTGCTTGGGGGAGCAGGATGGTTAACAGTTTGATTTTTTAAAATAATTATTAGAGAGATGTTATCATTTTTATTATGAAATACTTATGACCTGTCAACTCCTGAGCTGTTCCCAGGATCTTTCTCTCCAGCAAGGGGTTGTTGCTGTAGATTCCCCCCAGACTTCCAAGTTCTAGTTGTGCCTTTTAATGACCCTTTTCTATTTGAGAACATCTTTTTAAAAAGCTAGCTTCCAGGGCCTGGGAAAAACCCTCTTTTCTCAGAGGAAATACTCCTTTTGATATGTTGATGATTAATAGTGGCTGTCCAGGCCTGGAGCTTCAGTGGCAGAATGGGATTGGAATTAAAAAGCAGAACTCATTTGGCTTCAGCAGATTGCCACCTAGGCGCTCCAGGGCCTCAAGCCTTGGCTGCCTTTGTTTTGGGGTCTGGGTAGGGTTAGGATTTTATTTGCTTTGAAGTACACTCGACTGATGCTGATTGATTCCCCTAAAAGTAGGAAGCAAGGGACTTATTACCAGCAAAGCTGGGTGAATCCTAAATCTAGCCAATCATTACATTCCTATAAAATTTCGATATTTTGGAAGCAAATTTATGTGACCATGATTGATTTCTCCAAAAGGAAAAACCTCTCTGCTCCCATGTTTCCTCACTCCTACCTCTAAAGTTCCCCCTACCCATTTCAGAATTTGGAGTTAAGCAAATTCAAAATATCTTGTCATTGTATGTATCCTTATACCCACTTTGAAAACAGGACAATATGATGTTCGTTCATGTTCTCTGCTTTGATATTTCTCTTTTATGTTTTACTGTTAATATGAAAATAAAGAATTTGCCATGTGTGACAGCTCCTGGTGTCTTTTGTCTCTTTGACTTCGGGAGACAGGAACATGTCTGCCTCTTGGGAGAGAGGTATAATCACACCTTGTAGATTTCTCCATTTCAAACTGATGAGGTGATTGAGGCTTTAGCTGGCAATTTTATTTTGCTGTTGGTAATGAAAAGCTGTGGTTGCTTCTTAAGAACTCCCCACCCCATACTGGTATGTGTCTATTTACTCTCAGGTCCAGGGGTCTGCATTTCCCAGTCTCTCCTGCCTGCTGGTTTCCTGCTAGCTTCAATTCCAGGAGACCATAATGTGTGCAGAAGAGAGAGAATGAAAGGACTTTTTTTTTCCTTTAGTCGTTGGCAGCACTTCTGACAGTGGCAGCAGCAGTGGGCAGGTGTGAGCTCCTAGGTTCCTGCTCAGCACAATTCTGGCCTACTTGCCTCAGTTTCTTTGTTTGGTTTGAGTTTAGGAATCTCTGTTGCCATAAATCATGTTGTTCTGGGATTAGGCTGGAAAGGCTGAAAATGGTTTCCAGCTGAGCAGCAAATAGAGTACACTGAGTTCTAGGAGGACTGAATCCACAGATATGAGCTTACTATTTTTTTTTTTTTTTTTGACACAGAGTCTCACTCCATTTCCCTGAATACAGTGCCATGGTGTCAGCCTAGCTTACAGTAACCTCAAACTCCTGGGCTCAAGTAATCCTCCTGCCTTAGCCGCCCGAGTAGTTGGGACTACAGGTGGGCGCCACGATGCCCAGCAAATTTTTCTTTTTTTTTTTTTTTTTTTTTGAGACAGTCTCACTCTGTTGCCTGGGCTAGAGTGCCGTGGCGTCAGCCTAGCTTACAGTAACCTCAAACTCCTGGGCTCAAGTAATCCTCCTGCCTCAGCCTCCCGAGTAGCTGGGACTACAGGCATGCGCCACCATGCCCGGCTAATTTTTTCTATATATTTTTAGTTGTCCAATTAATTTCTTTCAATTTTAGTAGAGACGGGGTCTCGCTCTTGCTCAGGCTGGTCTCGAGCTCAAACAATCCGCCCGCCTCAGCTTCCCAGAGTGCTAGGATTACAGATATGAGCCACTGCGCCCGGCCAAATTTTTCTATTTTTAGTGGAGGCGG
>CAUYSK010096130.1:0-15456 GCA_963575035.1 Avahi laniger | reverse complement strand
ATACATTATGCATAAGCCAAGTGTTTAATGTTTGGCGTGGTGGTTTTTTTTTTTTTTGTAATTATTCTACTTTTTTTAAGACTCAAAGTTAACTGTGAATTGCTATATATACCTGCACTACAGAAAGCAAGTCCACCTCTGTCAGTTTAGAATCTCAACATAGTTCATCCCGTGAGTACATCAAATCAAGGAGTCAAAACCTCGCCACTAATTGCAAATGAAGATGGAATTTAGTAGTATACAGGGTCAATATATTTGGTAAATATTCACATCCTGAAATCACCAAACTATAAAAATGAATTTAAACCTTTTTTCAGTTAAATATTTCTACTTTAAAGGGGTTAAATTAACTTTTTTCTTCTATTTCACTTTTGGTATTTGTTCCACAAAACTTTATTTCCTGGCCAATGATTTTGAGTGAATCAAGAAGGTTTCATTCTCTTGGCCGGGCGTGGTGGCTCACGCCTGTAATCCTAGCACTTTGGGAGGCTGAGGTGGGTGGATCGCTCAAAGTCAGGAGTTCCAGACCAGCCTGAGCAAGAGCGAGACCCTGTCTCTACTAAAAAATAGAAAGAAATTATCTAGACAACTAAAAAAATATATATAGAAAAAATTAGCCGGGCATGGTGGCGCATGGCTGTAGTCCCAGCTACTCAGGAGGCTGAAGCAGGAGGATCGCTGGAGCCCAGGAGTTTGAGGTTGCTGTGAGCTAGGCTGATGCCACGGCACTCTAGCCCAGTCAAGAGAGGAGACTTTGTCTCCAAAAAAAAAAAATGTTATATTAATTACAGCTAATAGTTTATTGAAATGAATTGAAAAAGAAGGAATATAAATGTCCAATAAATATGAAGAAAATTTGCAACCTTACTAGGAATCAGAGAACAAAAACAAAACACTCTCCATTGATACGGAGCTTGGAAAAGGACCTTCAGGCATTTCTGTGGGAGAATGTACCAGCATCCTTTCTGGTTGAGGGCATTTTGGGAATATCTTGCAAAAGTATTAACCATTCATACCCTTTCACCCAGGGATTCCACTTCTAAGAATTTATTCTGAGAAAAATTAGAGTTGATTATAGATTTATGTGCAAAGGTAGGCATTATGATGTTAATTGTAGCAGTGAAAAATTGGGAGCAACCTAATTCTCAACAATAAAGGATTGGTGGAATAAATAATGCTAAAATACTACCCAGCCATTAAAAATTCATTTTTGTCATAGCAAATGACATGCATGGTGACCCTGATGTGGCCACTGTGTTTTTCCACTGACTCTGAAATGGTATGTGAGTAAAGCAGTTTGCATCAGGTGCTCGGCACTGGCACTGCTGGCTGTGCTTGCTGCAGCAGTTAAGGGGGTGAGCATATAGGCTATTTTTATGTTTGTTTGTTTTTTCCTATGTGTTTTCCCCCAAACAGCTGAAAATTTACCTATTTCTTTCAGAGTTTTTTATTTGTTAATTTTGAAAAAAATATGGAACCTCATAAAAGTCAGCCTAGGTTTTATACAGTACATTTTTGGTATATATATAAATGAATTCTTAGTGAATCAATTTGTTTTTCTTTTTTTACTTAAGCTTTTAAAAATTCGTTAAATAATACTAGCACTTATCTAAAAAATCTCAACAGTACAGAAAAGGAAGTAAATTGTGAAAGCCTTTCTCCAAATTAGTCTTGTTCTCAGTTTCATTATTTAAGGTAATCACTATTAAAAGATAAAATATTTTAAATATGCACTGGAAATTTTCCCTAGTTAATATAAATTATTTATTAAGCAAATAATCACCTCTGGTATGTTTTGGATATTGGGATTTTCAACTCTAGGGATCCATGAAAGTGAGATGCCCCCGTGTTGGTTCTTCTTTTACTGGTACACTTAACGCAAGTAAAGATGTTATAGGTAGTTGTGTATTTATAGCGCAGTGCCTATTCTTAAACACCAGTCCTTCCATCAAAGATAAACAAAAATGAATAATGACGTTTTGGTATTAGAATCGTGTGAGTTAAACTAATCCATATTGCGTTATTTAAGAATATGACAAACTTCTGTAGAATGGACTATTCTTATTGGCATTTGGACCTTGTCGCTGAGCAAAGGTTCAGCTTCGTTTGTGTTTTGTTTTCCTTTTCTTCGCTTGACAGATATTTGAGGGCCTTTCATTTGGGGAATGAATTTATTTCCCTGAGCTTTTGTTTCAAGCTATTTGATCTTAATTGGGGAATACCACCAAGCTCTCTTCTTTAGGCTTCCTAAGTTTACCCACATTTGGTTAGATCTACTTCGAGTGGTGGGTAAGTTCAGAACTTTTACTGGAAGAGGAAAGAATTATTTACCAGAATTAGGTAAAGCAACTCTTGGGTAATGATTTCTTTTTTCTCTCTTAATAATTGATCGAAAGTAGTGGCAGGGTTTTGTGGCAGAGGAAAGGCCGGGAGAAGAAGACAGGTGGCTTTGATTCTCTGTCTTCACAGCAGTAAAGAGGGAAAGGAGAGAGAGGAAATCATCTGGAAAACCACCCTTCTGAACACTGGCCTAAAAAACTGTAGTACAGAAATTCAGTGCCACCAGCAATGGTATTTAAAAGGAGCGCTCTAATTTCTAGGAAAATAGGTACAAGTACTTTTTAAAAGAAGAAAAACAAGGAATACTGTAATTCAGGATATGCAGACGAGTATTTGTTCTCTGCACTTTTACTGCCCTGTCCTAACCAAGGATGAGTTAACATAGCAAATAAGACATTCCTAAACCGTGAATAACCATTGTAAATTCCTGCAACGTTCATAAGATATGTGGGCTCTTTCCTTTTAAATAATTTTATGTTGTCATCCATATTTTCTCCCTTGTTTTTTTAACACTTGGGATATAGTGAGAATTATTTGGGGGTGTGAATAAGTTTCTTGTCCACAAATAGAAGAGAGAGAGGGTTTTTTCCTTTCAGCTTTGGAGGTGGTGTTCTTCCTATGTAGTTAGGCATGGCTTTTTTCCAAGTGACCTTGTATCCTTATCAATACTGTATTGTACAGGCTTTAAAATGTAAAGCCATTAGGGCATTGCATTCTTGAAATACTTCTAAACCTTGGCTTTTTAAAAAAATTACATGTTGGTGGGGCGTGGTGGCTCACGCCTGTAATCCTAGCACTCTGGGAGGCCGAGGTGGGAGGATCACTCGAGGTCAGGAGTTCGAGACCAGCCTGAGCAAGAGGGAGACCCCCGTCTCTACTAAAAACAGAAAGAAATTAGCCGGACAGCTAAAAATATATAGAAAAAAATTAGCTGGACATGGTGGCGCATGCCTGTAGTCCCAGCTACTCAGGAGGCTGAGGCAGGAGGATCGCTTAAGCCCAGGAGTTTGAGGTTGCCGTGAGCTGGGTGACGCCACGGCACTCTAGCCCGGGCAACAGAGCCAGACTCTGTCTCCCAAAAAAAAAAAAATGTTCATTGTGGATTTTATAGCCCTATCTGTGTGCACACGTGGAGTGACTTCCTTAGGGTACATTCCGAGACGTGGAATTGCCTTCTTTAATTGTAAAGGACATCTGTAGTTCTTGGGCCAAATGACCCTGTTTTCTTTTTCTGTCAGTTCTCACCCACAATATATGAGCATCCATTTCCTCGGGTTCTGGTTCAGAGCTCATTTGAAGGGAACGTCACCCCCTTTTGGGACTCTGTGGACTTGGGTGTGGGTAGATTTCCCCCTGTGAACCTAAGGAAGTGCTTCTGCGTGCGGAGTCCTGGGTCAGGGCACACGGAGCCGCCGCAGGGAGAGTGGAGCCGGGGTGGGGAGCTGCAGGCAGGCGCTTGCTCTCCAGGACCAGCTGCTCTGTGCGGGGCGGCTCTCGGTTCATTCTGCTCTGGGAGTCTTGCAGAGGAGGTGACACTGAGCTCTCCAAGGCTGAGCAAGAGGGTATTCCGGGCATGGGGCCGGCCTGTGCAAGGGTGGCTTCTGAAAAGGCGTGGCATGTTCCCGCACAGTTCTGCGGGTCTGTCCTGGGAGAAGAGGGGTTGGAGGTAGGCTGGAATGGTAGGCAGTGATCTGATAAGGAGTTTGGAAGTGACGGTAGGCTGAGGAAGGGGACCCCAGGGTCCCACCGAGATGGCTTAGAGAAGGGGAAGACTGGTGGCTGGGAGACCAGTTTGGAGGTTGCCGCAGTGTCCTGTGAGAGGACTTGAACTCGAAGCAGGGGCCGGGAAGATTTGGAAGTGTTTGTTCTGGTTTTTGGTAGAAGCATTTAGGCTACTTTGCCCTGTTAGCTCCAGAAAATGAAGGAGAAGGGTGAATTAGGGAAGAATCTGAAGATTCCTTTTAGGAAGACACAAACTCAGAGGAAAATGCAAGAAGGAGGAGGAATAGGTTCAGGAGAAAGAAAAGGAACTTCAATTTGAACTTGCCGAGTTTGAGACATCGTAGCAGAGGTGTCTCCGAGTAGCTGAAGGTACAGGAGGAGCCTGGACGTGCTGTGCACTTTCATTGACAAGATTCATTCTGGAGCCGCCGGGAGGTGTCACTCAGATTACACCATCACCCCAGGGCTTGAGGTTTTCACTTCTTTCTCTTGATGCCTCTGTGCATTTGAGACAAATCACAGCACAAAAAAAATCGTGGCCACTCAGACGTCACTTCCACCTCAGAGAAAAGAACTGGTAACAATTTTTGTGTATTCTTCCAGAAATTTGTCTTGCATGTACACATACATCTAAGCATATAGATCCCTAGAAAGGATGAGTCAGACACCAACGGAAACTCACTACACACACTGCGAGCGACACACAGTTAACTTCCCAAAATGTACTGGTGTGTGCTGTCGCTGTGTGCCTGGATTTGGGGGTCTTCTGTGTCCGCAGGAGTCAGTGCTGCTCATAGGTGGACTACTGAGTCCTTTCCACAGTTGCTCAGGCTCCCCACTTTTGGTTTGCAAGGCTAGATTATTAGAGTAATTTGAGTCTTTGTACTTCTGTGTTAGTTTTCTTTAATGAATATTTTTCCTAGTTACAAAAATCTCGTTTTAAAAATATATAATGGTAATTAACATGTATGCATTTTAGAAAGTCTGTATAGATGCATACATTTTAAGAAGTGAATTCCCACCCCCGTCACTTCCCAGATTTAATCCATATGATATACGGACCCCATTTTATGTGGGGGGGAGGTGAGCGGGGGTGGAATACACACATTTTCCACATGGGAAAATACAGAGAAGACAATAAATCTCATGGCCTGTAATCTCACCAAGCAGACAGTGATCCCTATTAGAAAAGCAAACAAATGCATGCTAGTGGTTAAAAAAACAAAACAAACAGAAAGAGACAAGATAAAAAGTTAGTCTTCCTAACTCTCTTGCCCATACTGCTAGACAGAAGTCCCTCTCCCCAAGGTGATCTTTATTGCAGTTCTCCTTCCAGAAAACTTGCGATGCAAATAAAAACATAATGTGTGTCTCTTTTTGTATGTGTTCGTGCGTATGTGTCTTTTTAATGCAGACAGAAGGGACCCTACTGCAGTGGTCCCCAACCTTTTTGGTATCACAGAGGGCAGTTTATCTCCAGACAGGGGTGCGTGGAGGTGCAGAGGCCAGGTGGTGATGTGAGGCCCGTTTCCTAACAGGCCACGGATAATTCGGGCCGTGGCCGTGGGGATTGGAGACCGCAGCCCTGCTGAACACATTGTGCTTTTTCTTTTAAACTTAACATATCTTAGATCTTTCTCTATCAGCTTTACTTCATTCTTTTTAGTGGGTTATTGGCTATAAATGGAAGATCAGTCAGTGGGTGTGTCTGTGATTATTTAATTGGATTCCATTGGTGGACAGTGATACCATTTCTAAATTTTTTAGTATTCCAGATAATGTTGTGAACATCCTTGTACAGATATCCTTGTTCCCTCATGGAAATATTTCTGGAGGATAGAAAGAAGGGGAATTTAAAAAGTTATTTATGTAAATGTTATCTATCATTATGTGTATTAGTACAATCTAATGATAACAGAGAGGTTGTGGTAATTTACACTTCCGCACATGTATATGAGTGCCTTTTCTGTGTATCCTTGTCAAAATTGGATATAATTAACTTTAGAAAACATTTTTTGGGCCAGGCGCAGCATGTCTCACCCGTAATCCCAGCACTTTGGGAGGCCGAGGTGGTAGGATCACTTGAGCCTAGGAGTTTGAGGGCTGCAGTGAGCTATGATCATGCCACTTCACTCCAGCCTGGACAACAGAGTGAGACCCCATCTCTAAAAAAGCAAAACAAAATTTCTTGTGTGGGGTGGTGGGTGGGGTGGGTGGGTATCTTATTATTTATTGACAGTTATTAAATAGAACTTTGTCAGTGTCTTCCTGTAAGGATGAAATTGGCAATTAAAGGTTTCTTTCTTCAGTTATGAAACCTAGAAACCTTGACCTTGATGTGGAGGTAGCCTCAAGGGTGGCCCAGCTGAACGAATGTGAAGTGAGTTTTTCCCTTTTGTGGCCAAAGAAACTGAGCCTTCGAGGGCCATTTCTTTACCCAGCTCACCCCATCTCGAGAGGAGCATTATAAAATTAATATAATTCTGCTGGGTTAGCATTTCCTCCTCTGTAGTAGAGCTTCCCTCAGAGCAAAAGTGGATTTTTTTTGTGTCTCTATTTTGACCTAAATTATCTAACTTGTACTTTTTAAAAATATATAAAGTATTTTTTGACATCTTGTGAAATTAAATTTTTGTTATTGAGAATAATGTAAATTTTACCCCAGCAAATTAGTTTTGTTTCTCTTTTTTTGGCATCCTTTCCGGTTGTATAGTGGTACTCATTTCATCATTGCTTTTATATTACTTTTCCTTTATAAACAAAGAATGGTATGTTTTCTTGCTCACTTTTCCTTTTAAAAGGAAAACATTGATATCGTAGTAGAAGGCACTGTATTTTGGTCCTGAGTGAGTTCAGATCACAGAAGAATTGAATCTTATATTAATAATTTCATATGAGAAACTACGAAGGCTGGGTATCAAGCAGAGGCCTGTGGATTTAAAAAAAAAAGAAACGAAACGACAAGGCTGAGTGTGCGGTGTGCAGCAGTACTTACTACCGAATCACAGGAGTTGTGATCCAGACATGGTCTCTGTGTAGCTGATGCTTTCAGAGGCAGAAACTGACATTAACATGTGAAAACAAGCCTGCAAGATTCCTGTGACATCCATTCTGCCACTCAAATGTGCGTCAAGCCTGTAGTGGGCACCCCAGAAACGGAATTCAGGTCCTTCAGCCTTTTTTAAGCACTCAAATGTGAAAGGCACAGTGCCAGTTAATTATGCAGTCCGTGGGGATAGAGAGTCCCTCAGAATTATTTAGAAATCTGTACTGGAAGTTTATTTCCTAAATGTACCAAGATTTTTTTTTTCTTGGTTTGTAGCTGGTTACATATAGGTGAGATAGTGATGCTTGTGCTTGGTATAGGTAGAAAGATAATCCTGGCAGACGGGGGATAGGGGGTGAATCTTCTTACTGTTCAAGTATATTTTTGCTTTAATGGCCTCCCCCCAACCCATATTCCTGTTTCTCCCTTCTAGCATGGCAAACATACATCAATTAAAGAAATATAATAACCTGTGGGGCCATTTTTCCTTAAATAGGAACATGGTTCTGTGGATTAGTAACTGTTTAGCGTGGTCTTGTTTTAAGAGCTTGTCTTATAAACCTATAATAATGTCTTTCCAAATTAATGTGCTAATTAGAAGCCTAGAATCCCAGTGCTGAACGTGAATTTCAGAATCTCCTCCAGCTTTTCACCAAGGTCAGAAATCCCTTTTATTGGATCTTTGTTTGCCCCAGGGTCATCTGGTTTCTTTATTTACCCTTGAAGTGACAGGAACCTCACTACCCTGCAAAGCAATCCAGTTCCTTCTGGGCAGCTGTAATCTTTGGAAAGCTCTGAATCACTCACCTGAAACCTGCCTGTGGAGCAGTGCGGAATATACATATTACACACACCACAAAACTGCGTTAAATCTGAGTATTTCTTTTCACAGTTAGCTAGGAATTGCCCAGGCAAGGATCATCTTTGATAAGCAAACATAGGCACTAAGCAGTGTTTAGAGAATGAATTCTTAATTTCTTACGATTTAAAAGATTGACTGGCAGTTAGTTAGGCTGATTATTTTTTGTCTGCAATTGAATTAGAAAATGTGTGAGCGGGCCTGTGGATGCGATCAAACTTGGACGGTGTTCTCCATTGGCTAAGATGCCATTTCTCTGTAGAGATCAGTTTTTAAACTACAGATGAACTCTGATCGCTCAGAGCGGACTATCCAGTGAGGTAAGAGGCAGTCTCTTGCTCTGCTGTTTATTCACGGCCCTCTTCTTACCAGCAGACCTGTGCAGGAGAGAGACTGAGGCAAGCTGTGAACTTTCTAACAGCGATTCTCTTTTAGCTGTTGTCTTTGAGAAGCAGAAGGCATAGAAAACCTTAGAGAATATAGCAAAACCTGGGAAGCTTTAAAAACAAACAAACAAACAAGTAAACATTAAAAGTTGAAGATTTAAGGTACCCAGAAACATACCAAGGAAAAATAGACTCCACTGGGGTATCTTCTGAATTCACCCGCAGAATTCTCTCGAGTTTTAAAACCCACTTTTTATGAAGTATTGCACAGCAAACAGGCAGAACGCTGTTATAAATCATTCCTTACCAACGGCTGAAGTTTTGAAACTAAGAGCTTGAAAGGAGCTTAGTGTTGTGTTGTACCCGAGCGTGCTGAGGCCTGAAAGTGCCAGTCACCTGTCAGAGGGAACACAGCTGCCCTCAGGCAGAGTCTGAGTCTAGAACTCAAGTTTTTTGACTCTCAGTCCAAAAATGAAACATCAGAAGAGGCAGGAACTGTTGGTTGCTTAATTAATCACATTTTCAAAGTTTCCAGAGTTTCACGTAGCAGAAGTTACAGGCTATGGGGATTGGAGTGTAGACAATTTTTTTTTCCTTCCCCAAAACCATTTTTGGTTTCTCAGTGTTTCCAGCTTCCTGCTCTGGACCCTGAAGGGGCTGGGCAGTTGCAGGCACACTCCCCGTTCAAGGCTCTGCTACCAAGTGGCTGCCTTTCCAGGCCACTGTCCCTCAGTCCGAGCTGCCCTGCCCCTCGAGCTCCCATGGCGCTTGCCACCCATTACTGCAAGCGCCTTCTTTCCAGCCTCCTGGTCCATCCCAGGCAGGAGAGACCGGGAGACCCCACGAGGTCATCTCACTGCAGCTTAGGCTGACCTCCTCAGCCTGGAAGCGGGCTGGCCATACTTTGATTGGCCCTCACGGAAATTTGAGCAGATCGCATCTCTTCCTTTTTCATTCCCTTCCCTTTCACTCTCACTTTTTCCTTCCAAAGGTTGCTGTTCATAGTCCCACCAGCTTCGTAGAAATGCTTCTTTCATTCTCGGTCTGCTGCGGTATTAACTACATTCAACTCATAGCCTGGCCGTTGAGTTTGCCCTGTCCTCCTGGCCGGTAGCTTCCCACAGTCCCTCGGGCTTCAGCCTTCAAGGCATCCTCAGCCCCACCCCTCCGCATGCTGGCCGGGCTCTGCGCCTGGCTGGCCGTTGGGGGTGTGGTTGCTGGGGCCCGTTCCTTTCCTGCCCACCATCACCTGCGCCTGCATCGAGTCCCTGTACAACCCAGTGGTTTATGACTTGTTCTCCCTGCATCCAGTCTGGTTTCTTTGCCGATTCAGTGGTTGCACAGTTGCTGGTTTAATCTTCTGAAAATGCTGCGTTTCTGAAGCCAGTCTCTCCTTAGTCCCTCCCAGCATATTCACATACCTCCCCGTTGCCCTCCACTGGGGCCTGCCTTCCTCTCCAGATGTTTCTCCCGCTCCGCCCCCTGCCACAGCCTGTGCACTTGGCTCCTAGCCTCATACCTCACGCTCTCTGGGAGTCTTCAGCTCCTTCATGGAACCTTTGTCTGCCAGCTGTTCTTTTGAAGACCTTGCTGGTGTTCACTGGCTGACTTGTTCATTTGACACTTAATTCACTAAGCAAACATGAAAGACATACTGTTTGGTTCACTGCGAGGAATGGATTACTGAGAGGTAAGAGAGTCAGTCCCCACTGCCAGGAAGCTTGCCTGGGTTCGTTATCTTCTTGTGTTGTGTCTACTGGATCCTGAGTGGAAAGGCAGAGACCAGGTCCTGTGCTTTTTTTTTTTTTTTTTTGGTCTAAATTACCTGTACCCAGCAAGTCTTCTGTCTTCTGTACAGGGAATTTCTTATTTTATTTAACTATTTTGGCTTTTTGATTAAATTCTGTACATTCCCATTTTAGCTTAGCATGAGTTATAACATTAAAATTAAGATAAAAATCTATGAATATAAAGTCATCAGCTGAATTATCTTGTAAGACTTAATTAGTTAAGATTACTTAAGATAGTGATTTCTCATTAGATCGGCCCCGTTCATATTAACTTTTCTCCATTTTTCTTCAGCCTGCATGAAGAAATCAGTGATTTTTATGAGTACATGTCTCCACGGCCCGAGGAGGAGAAGATGCGGATGGAGGTGGTGAACCGGATCGAGAGTGTGATTAAGGAGCTCTGGCCCAGTGCTGACGTGAGTCCCTGTCTGGGGAGCTGCTGCTTAGGGTAACGTCCTTGTCCACGAGCGGGAAGTTGTCTGTCGGTGTCTCATACGGAGTCCTCACACGCAAGTAGGAGTGTCTCTGTAGACTTATGGTCTAATTAAATCTTAAAGGCAAACTTTTTTTTTTTTTTGCAACCTTTAGATTTGGGGCTTCCTAATTATTTTCATCGAATTGGATGGCTGACTTAAAACATTTCTTTTGTAGTGCTAACAACAGTTACTAGAGGCAATCTGTATTTAAGAATCATTAATGTGAAGAGAGGAAAGACAAATCAAACCTCATTATAGTGATTTGTTACTGGATGCGATATATCAAAGCCCCATTACTATTTTGTTCCAATCTCCAGTATAAACATTTTATAATTGTTTATAGCTGTATGAAAATGTCAGTAGGAATTTTTGTCACTTGCAGGAAATCTTCTTAGTCTAATGCAGGTGTGAGACTTTGCTGTCCGCTCCTGCAGCTGCTCTTCTTTTCCTCTCTCTCCGACCAGCTCTTGTCAGAGAGCTCTTGTCTCCCAGTCCAGCCCCCACTCAGCAAGCAAAATTTTGGCCCAGGATTTCTTCTTGGCTTATTTATGGTTCTTAACAAGATACTGGTACTAAGATAGCACTTCACTTTTTAGGGCTCATTTGAGGGTCTGTTGGATAATTCTGTGCATTCAAAGAAGTAACTTATTAGAATCCATTACTTTGTCTGTATGTAGCTTTTCTTTAGACTCTGTCCTGAGGTGGCAGAGGGGGAGCTAGGGAAGGGTTGTCCAGTTGGCAAAACCGAAAGGATTCTGAATATGACGCTACAGGTAAAGGGCGGATGGAGGACGCTAATATTTTATCGAGTAGCTACCCTACGCCATGTCGCTTCTCCTGTGTGATCTAAGTAAGTGGCTCTCAACTCGGGGTGGTTTTGCTCCCCAGAGGGCATTTGGCAACGTTGGAGACATTTTGGATTGTTGTGACTGATGAAGCACTTCTGGCACCTAGTGGATAGAAGCTAACCATCCTGCAGTGAGCAGCACAGCCCTCACAACAAAGAAGTATCCACCCAAATGTCAGCGGTGCTAAGGTTGAGCAATCCTGGTCTAAATTAATCCTTATCCTTCCGAGATGGGGGATTTTATCCATTTTTTTTAAAGCATATGGGAAGCATGAGATTGTGGTCAGGTTCCCAGCTCCATCTCACCTCAGAGACTGAGCTTTTCCCACCACGGATCCTTTGTCGTAATTAAGTGCATACACATACCTGCCTGAGTCCCACTGTTCTCCGTGGGTCGAGATGGAATGTGTCCCAGCGTTATGCCACAGCGTGATGCTATAATGACGGTGCCTGATGTTCTCTTTGGAGCTGACCTGTAGGCCAGCTCTTGTCCTGCAGTTGAAGTAGTCTGACCCTAACTCAGTAATCGTATGAGAAGACTTCTCTTTTGAGAACAAAAATTAAGAATTTGTGATTGTGTCTCTGGCTTATGAGGGAACATCAGTGACCTGAGCACTACTTTTGAAAGTTTTCTGCAGTTGGCCCCGTGTATCCACAGGTTCCACATCCCCGTATTCAATCAACCTCGAATTGAAAATATTTAGGAAAGAAAAACCCGGTAACAATAGACAAATAAAAAATAATACAAATTTTTAAACGTACAGTATAGCAAATATTTATGTTGCATTTGTATTTTATTAGGTATTGTAAGTAATCTACAGCTGACTAAAATTGTATGTATAGATTGTATACAAATACCATGCCATTTTATATACAGCTTGGGGCATCCTTGGGTTTTGGTGTGGGAGGGGTGGAACTAGTCCTCCTCAGATACCAAGGGAAAACTGTATTTTGGTCTGTATGTTTCATATTTGAATCTGATAAATTTAAATTTATATTCTGAACATCTGTTTCTGAAAGAGCCCCAATTCATGAAAGCATGGTGTTAGGAAAAAAAATGCTCTTGTAGTACTAAAAAGTACCAGGAGAGGGTAGCATTTCTCCATAGCCAGATGACTTTTTATCTGATACCTCAATATAATAACTTCTTTTTCTATTTCAGGTCCAAATATTTGGAAGTTTTAAAACTGGCCTGTATTTACCTACTAGGTTAGTACACTTGTGAAGGTTTCAAGGGATTGTACAAAGAGTGTATTCATTTTGGCTGTCGAACAATACGTTATGAGCGTAAACAAAACAGTTAGACTTAGAAACCAAAAATTCATCCACCGATGTTTTATTTGAATTACCTTGAAGTAGACTATCATTTCAGATCAAGACTGAGATGATACAGAGAAATGCCAAAGGGAGCATGTAGCAGTGGAATCAGTTACTAATTTGTAGAAATTGACTACTTGGCAGAGAACTGCTCAACCCCAGAACATTTCTTTTCTTTCAAAGTTTATTTCCCCTTATTTTTATTTCATTGTATATAAATATTTTTTAATTTACATATTTACACAGTGTAAAAAATCATGTACCCACCACCCCAGTCGGGATACAGAGGAATTTTCCTTATACTTCCCAATTCTGTCCTGCTGGGACTTCTGCGAAAACTCGTTCCCCACCTCCGATCTGTTCTCTGTCCCTGTTGTTTTGCTTTTTCCAAAGTGTTCAAAAAATGGAATCATACAGTATGTAATCTTTTAAGTCTAGCTTTTTTCACTTAGGTTAATGCATTTAACATTCATCCATTCAACACCATCACTTAACTCACTAACATAGATGTTAGTGTAGCATCATGATAAAATGCCTGGGTATATGTAGCACTAGATACACTCTGGAATTTAGGGTCTCTCTCTCTTTTTTTTATAATTAAGAACTCATTCTGCTGCTATGATTCCAGCAATCCTGAACCAGAAATTCAGGACACAAAACTCTTCTCTGAGGATGGTCCTGGCGTTTTCAGTACCCTTGTTCAATTTTAGTCTTCTCAGATGAGATCTGTCTTAACCCACAGCCTTGGAGGATCTCTTGGGTGATCAGTAATGTTTGCCTGAAGGGTAGATAGTTGCCCCCTTAGAATTGAAATGGTTTGGTCTTTATGAAGAAAAACATTCCAGTGTGTTTTTTGATTTGAGCTTGATTTGATTTGGTTTGCTTTACCCCAACTTAAAATAGGTTGAAGTGGATAGACCCTGGCAATTTCCATTCTTCCCATTAATGTCCTTGGCCTGCAAGAGCCATAAAATATTCAACTTTGAGTTCATTAATATTATTCCTTATTTAGGTTCTGAGCTCCAGCAAAAGCCAAAAGTCATTTTTCTTAAAAATTTAATTAAATTTTATGAATAGATAGTACATTCACATTTGGAAAAGGCAGAAAAGTAATTGCAATGAAAAATCTCAATCCCACCTTTGTGCCCTAGTTCTCCTTGAGTCAGCTACTGTTGGCAGTTTCTCACGCATCCTTCCAGAGATAGCTATTCATATAAAAGGAAATGTGTGTCTGGGCGTGGCAGCTCACGGTTGTAATCCTAGCACTCTGGGAGGCCTAGGCGGGAGGATCGCTTGAGCTCAGGAGTTCGAGACCAGCCTGAGCAAGAAAGAGACGCCATCTCTACTAAAAACAGAAAAAATTAGCCGGGCATGGTGGTGCACTTCTGTAGTCCCAGCTACTCAGAGACTGAGGCAGGAGGGTCGCTTGACCCCAGGAGTTTGAGGTTGCTCTCACCTAGGCTGATGCCATTGCACTCTAGCCTGGGCAACAGAGCAAGACTCTGTCTCAAAAAAGAAAACCAAAAAAAAAAAAAAACAAAAACCCCAGAACTGCATGTGTTTACATAAGTGGTAGCATGCTACGTACAGTGCACTGCATCTTGCTTTTTACGCTTAGTCACAATTAATCTCATCCAGATAGCAAAGTCTTTAGGTTTAGTACCAGAAGCCTTTATGAAAAGGAAACGTTAACTGGTATTTTTTTGAGGTTTTACTTGTTTCAAAATCACTCTATTTCCTGAGGTCTAAGTTCCGCCAAAGGACTGTGAGGAGGAGGCTGTTAAAATCAACAACTTCTCCTCCCCGCCCCCCGCCCAAACCCCCCGTTATCACTAACACATTTAGTCTTCGTCGTTGGGCAGGGTGAGAAATAGCTTTTAATTCTACAAATAAAGTCTGTGAGCATGAATGTCAGTTAAGACAAATACGGTTTCTTGCTTCTTCAAATCCTTCTCTGTGTGTGTGTTCTGTGTTCAGTGACATCGATCTTGTGGTGTTCGGGAAGTGGGAGAACCTACCCCTCTGGACCCTCGAAGAAGCTCTTCGGAAACACAAAGTTGCAGACGAGGATTCAGTGAAAGTTCTAGACAAAGCAACTGTAAGTTCTGTAGAATTTTGTGCTAAAAATCTGTAGTCACTTACGTATGAAACTTTAATTTTGGTGAGCACAGTTGGATTGTGGGTACGTGATTTTTTCATTTTGTTAATGTCTCAGGGCTTGTACTTAAAAAGTTTTGTGAAACAAATTAACTCGTTCTATGTATTTCTTTAAAAAACAATACCCAATTTTATCATACATAATACCAGAGGGGCTTTTTAAAATATAAAAAAGTATATGGCTGGGCGCGGTGGCTCACACCTGTAATCCTAGCACTCTGGGAGGCCGAGGTTGGTGGATCGTTCAAGGTCAGGAGTTCGAGACCAGCCTGAACAAAAGCGAGACCCTGTCTCTACTAAAAAAATAGAAAGAAATGATCTGGACAACTAAAAATATATATGCATAGAAAAAATTAGCTGGGCATGGTGGCACATGCCTGTAGTCCCAGCTACTCAGGAGGCTGAGGCAGGAGGATTGCTTGAGCCTAGGAGTTCGAGGTTGCTGTGAGCTAGGCTGATGCCACGGCACTCTAGCCCGGGCAACAGAGCAAGACTCTGTCTCAAAAAAAAAAAAAA